>JARHVA010001664.1:572500-675000 GCA_037957365.1 Torreya grandis
GGAAAACATGATTAAATGGAATAAAAACTTATACTAACACCCCCCTTAAGCATAGTTTAGGTGGGTAGTATAATTGGGTCCTAGAAAAAAGGCCTGATGAGTTACCCAAGTACATAAAAATATCCCTAGATGAATATAAATAAACCTACCCTAGAAAGAGACAAAGAATGAAAGAAATAAAAAATTCCACTAGAAGTTGATGTTGAAGTTGTCTAAACTATGAGTTAAGCTCATAACGTGATCAATGTCAATGATGAAATCCTCTTACTAAAGACTGAATAAGGTCCATATACATTTAAAAATGTTTATTCTATTTTCAAGATGAAGAATAAAATGATTTTTCTAAAAATCTTTCCATTCCACAATGGAATTTGAATGTGGAAGTACAAATATATTTGAATTTGTTATGATTTTGAAGTTGGACATACGTCTAGAAAGATCATGCATATGAAATGAAATTAATGCCATTTAAGTATACCTATCAAAATAAGGACATGTAACATTCACTAAAATAATGTCCATATGAATTGGATATCACGGATCAATAACCCTTGATATTGAAGAATGAGGATCCATAAGAAAGGAATAGTCATCTATGCTCTCTAAAAAATGGTGCCACATAACACAATAGGGACACTCTCATAAATGGAGACACTATAATCTTGTAAATTAAAAATATATGATGGATCTTGAAGAGAAACATTTTATACAAGAATGAAAGTGGTTTCTATAAAAAGACATCTTAAGTTTGGTATAAACTCATCCCATAGGGTTGGCTTGACAAAGATAGGATAATTGTCCAAAATAAATGTGACATCATAAGATATAATAAGATTAGGAATGATAATCTAAAAATAATATTATTTGAAAAGATTATGAAGAATGTTTCAAATAGTACAAGGACACTCTATATACTCCACATAGTGGTGTATATTTATGGAACATTCAATAATAAGTATCCATAAAGTGTCACATGAATTGAGATAGTCATTGAGTTGAACTAGGTCATTGGGATCAAGAACCTCTCCATATAAAAATGGATATATGTCTTTTTTATTTAAAAATTGTTCCATGCTCAAATTCCATGAATCATAGTTCATCCTTCTAATAAGAAGGAACATGGATGAATTTATCCTCTTTGTGATCTCTTGAACATATCACTTAGAGAATGGATGCTAGACTTAGCCAAAAATGCATCCACAATGAAAACAATCTATGTAATTAGTGACACAAGTGATAATGCATGCTTAGAATATGAACATTAGACTTAGATGAAAAAGTGTCCATAAATAAGAGTAATACGTGAAATTATGGCAATTTAGTTTTGAAATTAGTGTGCAAGAGATAAACAAACAAATGCAACCACCCCAAAAAAAATTACAAAGGTTTAATTTTATAAGTCTCAAGAATAACACCAATGTTTATATTTCACAAAAAATCATGCTTTAAAAAAATGGCACTTCAAAATGGGTTGTAGGCTGAAATTTATGGGATTTTGATGTTTTTAATTGTAAATTAAATATCCACTTTGAATACTTTTTTGGGTGGGAAATTTCTCAACTTTTCAATCAAAATTTAAACCCCATTGGGTTGGTTGTGACCAAGGGATAAAAATACATGTGACTAGGGGTTAAGCAAGCTAAATAACATGTGGAGGAAAAAAAACATACACTAAAAATATATATCTAACACATGTTTCATATACAATTCAATTAAATATTCAATAGTATGCTTGTATGTTCATTACTTATTAATTTGGTTCCACGATTCATATCATGCATTGATTCTACTTATTACATTTATTGTTATGCCATGGTACATACCATACACATGTTGCTTATGATCTTCAATGCTATATCTATCTAGCACATGTTTCATATACAATTTGATGTGATATTCCACACTCTGATGCAATATATTTCAAATTATCATGTGATACCATGTAATTTAATCTTTTACATACTATATGTAGTCACTAGAATTAAAATTTAATGCTAAAATAATGTAGTTGTGACCTTCCTTTTCATACACACTTCACTCATGCTCAATTCCATGGTTATAAACTAATATTTATCTACATATATGTGGATGATCCTTATCCTTATTAAATTTTGACATTTAATTATCCTATTCCTCATTCCAAACAACCCAAGGTCATCCTTTAATTGATTTACACTTTTAGCTGAGATTCCTGTACTTCTCAGACAAGGCTACTCATTTAGGATAATCTCACTCACTAGTAGTGTTTAAAGACACCAATTCTTTCATATTTCCAAAAAATGGCTAATTTATTAAATTAAAATTCACCTAATGGGTCATCTTGCATGTTCCATAATTCACATTCGAGGACTTTCCAAAAATACCACTATAAACACATTTTTTTATATATTTGTTCACTAGTTGGCAAGAGACTTATATATTACAAACACTATAATTATTATAACTAAACATTGAGAGGAAAGCATCAATTCTTCCAAATTATGAGTCCACATAGCCCAAATAGCCTTGAGATAAGTCTAAATGCACCTCTAAGGTCACAAGTCATTGTTGGAGCACATAATTACACCAACATAGAGAATTACACACATATTTCACATATGACATTGTATCATGGGATAAATACATGGAATTTGATCACTATTTGAATTATTGGTATGTAGGTAGTGATCAACACATAGGGTGTTAAGGTCAATCACAATGCCAACCAATGACCTATTTTTACCCATTTATCACATTTGTCTTTCATTGTCTATTAAGTTAGGGTTACAAGTAAATAATAAGGTATACAATGTCTTCCATAATGAATCTAGTGGCCCTATCACACACACAACCTATATGTGAAGGTGCACTAATCTAAATTTACATAGAGGGAAAAAACCTACCTGAAACTAGTGTACCCTACATATGACAATACAAGCCTATAATTTATATATATCATGACTTTATTTCAGATTCAAATAGATCCCTATTCCTAATACACAACACTATCACATAGTCACATAGTTGATCACATAATTTCTATTGTATTCTATCATATCTAAGTGCCAACTAAGTAATTTATCTCTATTACTTTAACCTTTTAGTATCTTTCTATATATAATAAGTTCCAAATTAGTCTTGTGTAATTTATTTCATATATTATACATTCTAATTTTCTATCCATTTTAACACTTCTATTAGGGTTTTAAATTTACCATTTTCCTATTTTCATACTAATCATGATCATAATTATTGCATCTATCTATTTTTATTGGTTCAAAATTTATTCATCTCATTTACACGATTTTTTCATATAATATGTAAAATATATCAATTACATGTAAGTCAATGGATGCATAAAAAAATAAAATATAAAATTCCATATCCATCAAGAGGTTAATAATGAACAATTTTGAAATGCTTATTAGTGCATGGATCATTTTGAATTAGTACCTATTACTTCTAGATGTCATAGGGCTCAAATGGTTTCTTTTATTCATCTTTCCCATTTACCTTACAATTATATTAGTTCATATCCCAACTCTACTATTAACCCTAAACTTATAATAGATAATCCAATCCGAGCTATTATCACTATATAAGGTCAAGTGCCTCATCAAGCAAGACAATAGGAAAAAACAAAAAAAATCTTCCTCATACCCAACCCAATCTAATGTGAATATTTAATCAATCTAAGGAATATGATATTATTTATCAACTATAAGGTGCACTAATATTTGTATGTTAGATTTTCTTAATACATCCACCATTTCCAAGGATAGTTTATATCAAGACTTGAGTTAGATACATATGCCTGAATGATCATATTATGTTTTCATCTATAAAATATGTAGAATACAAGCATGATTAAATATTAAATTGCTTTTTATAAAATAAAATTGAAAAATTATGAAAAAAAATCAAACATTTTACATATTGAGAACTTGAATTGTCATTGTTAAAAAATAATGAATCCCTAAGTAAACATTGATTTTGATTTACAAAGGAACCATTTTATTAAAATAAAAGAGACACATTGTATATTTTATTAAAATATTAACAATGTGTTTCTTTGGTTTAAAAATATAAATAAGAAATTTCAATAACTTATTAGAAATATATTCAAACTTTCAAAAATATCTCAATAAAATTGTAGGAGATAAAACAAAAAATAAATTCATGTTCAACGAATTACTTTTTAGAAAAAATATAACTACAAATTTGAAATTTGGAACAACACAAACCCTGTAACATCAAAAAATCAACCATGTATTTAGTATTGATAAAGCTACACCATATAAATATTTTTTTGAACAATTTTGAAGCTAAAAACACATGTAAATATTCATGCATGTATTTATTTTTCACTTCCAAGTAAAAGTATTTTAAAATGAGAACCAAAATGCATTTAGCCTTACAAATTGAATGCATGCGTACACATCTCATCAATGTATATATGTTTGCATCTCTATTATTCCAAGCCAAATAAAACATAGGATAAAATGAAATCAACTTAAAAGCTTGAAATAAAAGTAAACATTTATAGAGAGAATTCTTCATCCTTAAAATTAAAATATTTCATATTTATACATTCAAATGTCCAATAACACAAAGATTCATGCCTATCAGTAATATTTAATGAAAACATTTTATTTTTAAATAATTATAAATAAATCATACCTATTCACAGTGACTCAACTTATTAATTAAATAATGTCAAGCTTTACAAAGACTAAAATAACATGTTATAAAATACATTGAAATTTCCCTATACATGTTTGAAACTATCAAATTTCATGTAAATCAACAAGTTCTAGAGATTTGAAGAGTTTGGTTTCATCAATAATCTTGTCAAATGGTATCAAATGAAATTTTAGTAACTACTTTCACTCAAACCCAACAACAAAACCACATTCAATGTGAGTGAGCATGTTAGTTGGGTCATATTTTTACTGCACTCTACATTCTTTTCCAAATTTGTCATTTTTTATCAATGTTACAAAAAAAATTAATGATTTTCTATTTTTTGAATCATTTTTATATTGACATAATATATTTTTCCAACTTTGGAGATGCAACAAAAAAAAGGTCCATGTTTTTAACTATTTATATGTTTACTAAATTTGTTGACTTTTCTAATTTTGCCCAAAAAAATATCCACCCTATATCACCAAACAGGGATAAATATGAAATTAATATGAAAAATATTGAGAGTAAATAAACATTCATAAAAGATATAAAAATAATTTTGAGGTAAATTTGAAGTCTATTAAACTATGTTTACAATTATCTTATTCAAATTAAATGTACCAAATTTGAACCATCGAAAATATATATAATTTTAACCTAAGTGAAATTATATGTGTTCAAAATTTGTATTTATATATACCAGAGAAATCAAACCTTATAAAATCATTATAATTTTAAAATATTATGTTGTGTGCATGCATGATTTATTATCTCATTTGGAAAAGATATGAGAATCTAAGTTTTAGTTTGAGATTATCATTTGTGTAATTTTGGAATTATGATTACAATTGTACTCAAATTAAAATGAACTAAAATACATTAGACCAAAGACCAAAATTATGCAAGAAGATAGAAAAATAGTGCTAACTCCAATAAATTTATTTATATTTTAAAATATTATGTCGTGTTCATGTATGATTTATTATCTCATTTTGGAAAACATATGATATCTGAGCTTTGGTTTGATATTATCATTTGTTTAATTTTATAATTATGATTAAAATTGTACTCAAATTAAAATTAACTAAAATACATTATCCCAAAGACCAAAATTGTGTCAAAAGATAGACAAATAGTGATAACTCTAAAATAGTGATAAATCAAATAAATTTATTTGTATTTTGATTTGTACCAAGAGATCAAATGTATTTACTTGTTACTAAAATAATTAATAATCAATGTACTTAAAAACTTTACTATATGTCATATTCCAAATTTAGAATAAATTTTTAGAATGTCATTCTATAGTTTCTTTGTGAATATTTCATTTTCAAAATATTTTTTTACTACATTAAATATTATAGAGATATTATTCACTCTATATAGATATTATACCCATAAACTGGTCATTATGTTTTTGGAATAAATATGTTTATATTTGTAAATAATTTAAATTCAAGTTTTATCTCAAATAAGTAATATGACAAACAAGAGTTCAAATAAAGTTGGGCCCCACCATATAGTAATAGATATTATGATACATCAAATACAATTTGGTGAAATTAGCAATATTTGAAGTTTTTAACTAGGGTGATAAAATTTATCATAAAAATGGTCATTTGTTAGCTAGTTTTATGTATATAAATGGGTAGCAACAAAATTTGTAAATTTATAGAACTTAGGATTACAATCTAGGTAAATTAATTTCTAAGCAATCAAGATTGGGCCACTTGAAATATTTTTTACATTAAGGGATGATTTGTTTGTCTAGTCTGGAACAAAGAGTGAAAATAAGATAAATATAAATTGAATGTTGTATGCGTATCATTACAACAATATATAAATTAATATCTAAAATTAAATGCCTTAGAAAACATAATTCCAATATTATTCATTTATAAACAACTAATTAGAGTTGATTAAGAATTTAAACAAAATGATATGAGATGGACTTATAACTATATGATGAGTTATCTTAATTTTACCTCTATGAATAAGAATACCTCATAATATTAATTGATTAGTCTAAATACCAAAGAAGAGACTAATCAGAAGAGACTAATCAAAAGAGAATACCTCATAATAAGAATACCATATTATCAATTAATAATCTGATTAGTCTCTTCTTTCTTTCAATTTGGATAATCATAAAACATTTTAAAATTATGTTTTTTCATTATATGATAATAATAATTTCCATTTATATCATAAAAATAAAAATCATTTCATCTAATTAAAAAAAAATTATATGGCCCTAGCCGTAAAGAATCAAATTTATGATGTTTTCTAGGTTCTTCATGAGATTTATCCTAGTATAAGACTAAGTCAACAACTCTGAATGTTTCCTTAGATAATTTTTCATTGAAGTTTTGCTTTGTTTTGTTTTTTTTAATTCTCCCATTTTTGGGTAATATTGTTTCTTAGTTTTATCTAGGAGTAAAAAATATTTTAGTATTTGTTTCATGACATTAGTATCTTCATAAGCATATTGGAGAGTGGGTTTGGCTGAAGTAATTGATAAATTAATTATAAATGTATATTTAAACCATAAGTTAAAATAAAATTTGATTAACGGGTTTTATCTTTAACCATGTTACAATCAACCCATAAGGCTCAAAATATTTTAATATTCTAATTTTATTTATTTTCATAAACATTTTTCTTCATGATTGAAATCTATTTTTTGTTAGTAGATTCAACATGTCTATTTAATTGAGGATAGTATTTGGATGAATGACTTGAAATAATATAATAATTTCCTATATATATATATATATTTTCTCTCTCTCTCTCTATATATATATATATATAGGAAAGTATTATATTATTTCAAGTCATTCATCCAAATACTATCCTCAATTAAATAGACATGTTGAATCTACTAACAAAAAATAGATTTCAATCATGAAGAAAAATGTTTATGATATATATATATATATATATATATATATATATATATATATATATATATATATATAAAATTGGGAATGAATTGAGGACCATTATCTTAAATCATTTCATAAGAAACTCCAAATATTGAGAAAATTGGATTTTAAAAGAATGAGAATTTATGAAGGCCATAAATTCAGCCCACTTAGTTAAATAATCAATGGTATTAAAAATATATTTGTGACCAATTGGTGATGGAGGATGAATATCTAAAATGAAATCAATACCTAATTTTATAAATGGTTTCTCAAGTATAAATGGGTATAAAGGTATTAGAGGAATATTATCTCTACAAGTAAATAATTGCCATAGAATGCATGACCAAAATAACTACAAATAATTTATAAATATATTTATAAAATAATAAATGACATGTAATATTTTATACGTTATATATTTTATTGAAAAATATCCACCACAATTACTTTCATGATAACTTATGAGAGATTTTTTTTTTGATTATGGGTTAAACAACAATCTAAATCCATATTTATTTATATAAAATAGAAATTTTTGAAGTATTAAAAAATCAAAGATTATAACCTACGATATTTTATTTAGCATTTATCTAAATAATCAAGACAAGCTTGGTTATACAAATAATAAATGAGATCATGATACCTATTATCTTGTGAAAATAATAAATTCAATTCTTACATTTCAATTCCTATTTTGAATAGATGAGCTATTAGTAACCTTCATGGTTTGAAAATTTGGTGTTATATTTATATTATCATCAAATAAAATAATATAACATTATATTTTAGATTTCCTTTTTATCAAAGTAATTGGATAAATCATTACTTTGGTTTGCTATGGAAGTTTAAAAATCAAGATCATACTCTTAGATCATGAAAATTCATTTGACTAGCCTACCCTCAATCATGGCTTACTTTAACAAATAAGAAAAAATAAGCACATTTGTTAGGTTGTGGAGCTAAAAGCTTCAACTATTGCAGGAATGGAGGAGGTTGCTAAGTTCCAAAAGTGCCGGCATCGACAGTGTAACCAACGTCGATCACATACAGTGCAGAAGGCAACCGGCATTGGTAGGGAGTCAGCCGACGTCAGTCAGAACCAGTCAGACAAGGACTGACGTCAGTCACTTATGTGTTCCAAAACTGTTCATTGCATGAACAGTTAGTTGAACTGAGTGTTTGCATGTTAAGGGCTAATTATAGTCTTGAGTTACGTGTCTAATTATTGTAATTAAGAAAGTCTAATTATTGTATGCATGAGATCTATAAATAGACTCATGGGCTACATTGTAAAAGTGTGCTAGAGAGTAAGAGAGAAAAATAAGCTCCTTCAGAGAGAGGAGAGCAATGGTGTGTTCCTCCTAGTGCCACAATACCAAGTGTGGGTGCTGGTTTGGAGAATCAGAAGGGTTCTTCGTGTATGTATGATCTTGGTCAGCAGGTGTGCATGGCTTCTTTTGGAGATCTACAATGGTGAGTAAGGTCTAGTGATTTGAAGGTAGCAACAGAGAGCAGGAGATCTACTTGGAGTACGGTTGTGTACTTGGTGTACTGGCAGCATTGTTACTAACTGGTTGGAGAGGTGAACACCAACTCTATATTTGAGTTGGTTGTTGGGACCGAGAGAGAGAGGGAAGAAGGTCTTGAGGTGTGGCAAGCCTTTGAGGTGGAAGAAGAAGTGGCATCTTCTTTATTGTATTTTCTTCTGAGTATTTAATACAAGATAGTGTATTGTCTCTCATATCCTGTGTTGTTTCATATTTCTAGTTACTTATTGATTCTAGTATAATTTTGTGTTTAGTTGCTAATACAAAGGTAATCATATATATACTCTTATTGGGGAGAGTAAGATCCTGACAGTTGGTATCAGAGCCAGGTTGAGCAGGTGGACCAGGTTGATACCAATCTTGACAGTTGGTATCAGAGCTTTTGGTTGGGTTGGCTAATAGGTGGTTCAGATCTGGTTAGTGTTTGTTAATTACAGGTCACTCTCAGGGGTTTCAGATTGAGTGTGAGTATATCAATGGTAGAAGAAAGTAAGCTATGAATGGAGAAACTAAATAGCATGAATGGTCTGATTGATGGAAAGAAAGAGCAGGGAAAAGAAGATTGTTGGTCGGTAGAAGATCAATGTGTAGAAGTAGATGTTGCAAGGGTTGTTGCATAGGTTGCTCTCGATAAAGTAGAATCTTAGTTTATAGATTCTTTTGCCTCTTTCCATGCAGCCCAAAATAGAGCATCTTTTCATGGGTATGTCTTTGGAGACTTTGCAGAGATTTATTTAAGAGCTAGTGAGCCTTGTCAAATGATTGGCAAAGGGGAAGTGAAGCTGAAATTACAGATGGATAACACACAGGTGTTGAAGGAGGTCATGCAGGTACCAGTCTTGGAGATGAGTCTAATTTCTTCAGGAAAGCTGGGTGATGGGAGATGCACAGTAACTCTCACAACAGATGCACTTGAATTAGATGGTGGTAATAAAGTAGGTATCCTTTATCTATCTACTTATATTACTAATTCACCTTCTATTGTAGAGATGTGGCTTTGTAGGCTTGGTTACATATGTATGAAGGGAATGCATGTTCTAAAGCAAAAGACAAATGTCTTTGATAAACTTAAGAACTGGAAAGCCTTGGTGTTCATGGAGGAGATGACGGACAGAGATCAACTATGGGGATTGAATTATTTTGAGTAGGGATGTGTTGATATGGACAAGGGTTTGACCCAAAAGGAGCTCGCAGGTAAAAATTCATCACTCACAAGTGAACACAGGTATCGGCATCAGTCAGGAGGAACCGACATCAAACAGACAGGTATCGACATCGGTCATGTGTAGATCAACAGAGTCGATGGTGTCAGGAAGCAAGAACTAACATCGGTCATACAAGAACTAATGTCAGTAGAGGGGTACACTGGTGTCAGTCAAGAAATTGATGTCGGTAGATAGGGTCAGTCACAGGGAACTGATATCAGTCAAGTGCAGATTGGGAGATGGCCGAGATCGGTCACTGGAATGGATGTTGGGCAGACAGCAAGCTGTCAAGGAGTCTCAAATGCCCATATGGAGGACTAAAAGGGTAAGTGAACCTCATATTCATTGATCACCTTCTTCCTTATTGCTTACTGATGGTCGAGAATCATGAAGATGTGAAGAGGCAATGCAGGTAGAATCCAGAAATAGTGGGAGCTTGGCATGGATGAGGAGTGTGAGTCCTTGGAGAAGAACCAAATAGGTGTTTGTTGGTGGAGTTGTCAGCTGGAAGAAAGCACTGAGAGATGGATGGACTCCTAAGTTAAAGAAGAGAGTGGATGGATACATGAGATAGAAGGCCAAGGTATATGGTCTTGAGGAAGCTGTAGGACAGTGGTACAGGGTTTGACAGGTGGATGACAAAGCAGGGCTTCAGTTAATGTCAGTGTAACTATTGTGTTTATTCTTACTAGGTGGATGATGAGTCATGACATTATTCTATTACTGTATGTAGATGGTTTGCTAACAGGTTTGTACATACAGGGTTTTGCTAAGCTAAGGGTAAGGTTAGTTCAGAGGTATGTCAGGGGGAATTTGGAGCAGCGAAATTCTTTGGCATGAGAGACATGGATATTTTTATCTCTAGTGGGAGCTGATGTGAATCAGGTGTTGGTGAGGTTCATTATGTAGGATGTAGAATTGGTAAGCACACCAAGGGCTAGACAGTTCAAGTTGAGCTTAAAATAGGGTTTGAAATCACATAAGGTCTGGTGTAGACCTGAGTTTTCCCAAGCAGTGGGAGTTGTTAGAGAGTTTGGAGCCAATTCATGGAAGAAGTACTGGAGGGTAGTTCAGTGGATTCTCAGGTATCTGAGAGGGACTAGCAGCAGGTTAACTTGTTATGCAGGGTCAAGGTCTTCACTACATGGAGTTGTAGGTTTAGATGCGGTAGGTTACTTTGATGATAGGGAAGCCATCATAGGGTGTGTGGTGGGTGGTCTTCAAGATGGAGCTTGAAGAGGGATACAAGCCAACAAACAAATTAGATGGTGTAAAGGTATAGGTATAGTTGCAGATATTTATCTCCAAGTGGGAGATTATTAGGTTATGGAGCTAAAAGCTTCAACTGTTGTAGACATGGAGGAGGTTACTGAGTTCCAGAAGTGCCGACATTAGTAGTGTAATCAACGTCGGTCACATACAGTGTAGAAGGCAATCAGCATCGGTAGGGAGTCAGCCGACGTCAGTCAGAACCAGTCAGACAGGGACCAACATCGGTCACCTGTGTGTTCTAGAACTATTTGTTGCATGAAAAGTTAGTTAGTTGAACTGAGTGTTTGCATGTTAAGAGCTAATTATAGTCTTGAGTTACGTGTCTAATTATTTTAATTAAGAAAGTCTAATTATTGTATGCATGAGATATATATAATAGACTCATGGGCTATATTATAAAAGTGTGCTAGAGAGTAAGAGAGAAAAATAAGCTCCTTCAGAGAGAGGAGAGCAATGGTGTGTTCCTCCTAGTGCCACAGTACCAAGTGTGGGTGCTAGTTTGGAGAATTAGAAGGGTTCTTCATGTATGCATGATCTTGGTCATCAGGTGTGCATGGCTTCTTTTGGAGATCTACAATGGTGAGTAAGGTCTAGTGATTTGTAGGTAGCAGCAGAGAGCAGGAGATCTACTTGGAGTACGGTTGTGTACTTGGTGTACTGGCAGCATTGTTATTGACTAGTTGGAGAGGTGAACACTAACTCTATATTTGAGTTGGTTGTTGGGACTGAGAGAGAGAGGGAAGAAGGTCTTGAGGTGTGCCAAGCCTTTGAGGTGGAAGAAGAAGTGGCATCTTCTTTATTGTATTTTCTTTTGAGTATTTAATACAAGATAGTGTATTGTCTCTCATATCCTGTGTTGTTTCATATTTCTAGTTACTTATTAATTTTGGTATAATTCCGTGTTTAGTTACTAATACAAAGGTAATCATATATATACTCTTATTCGGGAGAGTAGGATCTTGATAGTTGGTATTAGAGCCAGGTTGAGCAGGTGGACCAGGTTGATACCAATCTTGACAGTTGGTATCAGAGCTTTTGGTTGGGTTGACTAACAGGTGGTTCAAATCTGGTTAGTGTTTGTTGATTACAGGTCACTCTCAAGGGTTTCAAATTGAGTGGGAGTATAGCAATGGTAGAAGAAAGTAAGCTACGAATGGAGAAACTGAATAGCATGAATGGTCTAATTGATGGAAAGAAATAGCAGGGGAAAGAAGATTGTTGGTAGGTAGAAGATCAACGTGTAGAAGTAGATGTTGCAGGGGTTTTTTCACAGGTTGCTCTGGATAATGTAGAATCTTGGTTTATAGATTCTTTTGCCTCTTTCCATCCAGCCCAAAATAGAGCATCTTTTCATGGGTATGTCTTTGGAGACTTTGAAGAGATTTATTTAGGAGCTGGTGAGCCTTGTCAAATGATTGGCAAAGGGGAAGTGAAGCTGAAATTGTAGACGGATAACACACAAGTGTTGAAGGAGGTCATGCAGGTACCAATCTTGGAGATGAGTCTAATTTCTTCAGGAAAGTTGGGTGATGGGAGATGCACAGTAACTCTCACAGTGGATGTACTTGAATTAGACGGTGGTAAGAAAGTAGGTATCCTTTATCTATCTACTTATATTACTAATTCACCTTCTGTTGTAGAGATGTGGCTTTGTAGGCTTGGTTACATATGTAAGAAGGGAATGCATGTTCTGAAGTGGAAGACATATGTCTTTGATAAACTTAAGAACTGGAAAGCCTTGGTGTTCATAGAGGAGATGACAGATAGAGATCAGCTGTGGGGACTGAATTATTCTAAGCAGGGCTATGTTGATATGGACAAGGGTTTGACCCAAAAGGAGCTTGTAGGTAAAAATTCATCACTCACAGGTGAACACAGGTATCGATGTAGATTAGGAGGAACTGATGTCGAATAGACAGGCACTGACATTGGTCATGTGCAGATCAGTAGAGTCGATGGTGTTGGGAAGCAGGAACCGACATTGGTCATATAAGAACCGACATCGATAGAGGGGTACACCTGCATCAGTCAGGAAACCGATGTCGACAGATAGGGTCAGTCGCAAGGAATCGACATCGGTCAAGTGTAGATTGGGAGATGGTTGAGATCGATCACTGGAATGGATGTTGGGCAGACAACAAGCTGTCAAGGAGTCTCAAACGCCCATATGGAGGACTTAAAGGGAAAGTGGACCTCATATTCATTTTTCACCTTCTTACTTATTGCTTGTGATGGTCGAGAATTAGGAAGATGTGAAGAGGCAATGCAGGTAGAATCTAAAAATAGTGGGAGCTTGGCATGGATGAGGAGTGTGAGTCCTTGGAGAAGAACCAAATAGGTGTTTGTTAGTGGAGTTGTTAGCTGGAAGAAAACACTGAGAGATGGATGGATTCCCAAGTTAAAGAAGAGAGTGGATGGATATGTGAGATAGAAGGCCAAGGTATATGGTCTTGAGGAAGCTGCAAGAGAGTGGTATAGGGTTTGACAGGTGGATGACAAAGCAGGGCTTCAGTCAATGTCAGTGTAACTATTGTATTTTTTCTTAACAGGTGGATAATGAGTCATGACATTATCTTGTTACTGTATGTGGATGGTTTGCTAGCAGGTTTGTACATACAGGGTTTTATTGAGCTAAGAGTAAGGTTAGTTCAGAGGTATGTCAGGGGGAATTTGGATTAGTGAAATTCTTTGGCATGAGAGACATGGAGATTTTTGTCTCCAGTGGGAGCTGATGTGAATCAGGTGTTGGCAAGGTTCATTATGCGGGATGCAGAATCGGTAAGCACACCAAGGGCTGGATAGTTCAATATGAGCTTAGAATAGGGTTTGAAATCATATAAGGTCTGGTGTAGACTTGAGTTTTCCCAAGCAGTGGGAGTTGTCAGAGAGTTTGGAGCCAATTTGTGGAAGAAGTAATAGAGGGAAGTTCACTGGATTCTCAAGTATCTGAGAGGGACTAGCAACAGGTTAACTTGTTATGCAGGGTCAAGGTCTTCACTACATGGAGTTGTAGGTTTGGATGTGGCAGGTTACTCAGATGACAGGGAAGGCATCACAGAGTGTGTGGTGGGTGGTCTTCAAGATGGAGCTTGAAGAGGGATACAAGCCAAGAAACAAATTAGATGGTGTATAGGTACAGGTACAGTTGTAGCTATTTATCTCCAAGTGGGAGATTGTTAGGTTGTGGAGCTAAAAGCTTCAACTGTTGTAGACATGGAAGAGGTTGCTGAGTTCTAAAAGTGCTGGCATCGGTAGTGTAACTGATGTCGATCACATACAGTGCAGAAGGCAACCAGCATCGGCAGGGAGTCGACTGACGTCGGTAAGAACTAGTCAGATAGGGACCGATGTCGATCGCTTGTGTGTTTCAGAACTATTTTTTGCACGAATAATTAGTTAGTTGAACTGAGTGTTTGCATGTTAAGGGATAATTATAGTCTTGAGTTGCGTGTCTAATTATTGTAATTAAGAAATTCTAATTATTGTATGCATGAGATCTATATAATAGACTCATGGGCTGTATTGTAAAAGTGTTTTAGAGAGTAAGAGAGCAAAATAAGCTCCTTCAGAGAGAGGAGAGCAATGGTGTGTTCCTCCTAGTGCCACAGTACCAAGTGTGGGTGTTGGTTTGGAGAATCAAAAGGGTTTTTCGTGTATGTATGATCTTGGTCAGCAGGTGTGCATGGCTTCTTTTGGAGATCTATAATGGTGAGTAAGGTCTAGTGATTTGTAGGTAGCAGTAGAGAGCAGGAGATCTACTTGGAGTATGGTTGTCTACTTGGTGTACTGGCAGCATTGTTACTGACTGGTTGGAGAGGTGAACACCAACTCTATATTTGAGTTGGTTGTTGGGACCGAGAGAGAGAGGGAAGAAGGTCTTGAGGTGTGGCAAGCCTTTGAGGTGGAAGAAGAAGTGGCATCTTCTTTATTGTATTTTCTTCTGAGTATTTAATACAAGATAGTGTATTGTCTCTCATATCTTGTGTTGTTTCATATTTCTAGTTACTTATTGATTCTGGTATAATTTCGTGTTTAGTTGCTAATACACAGGTAATCATATATATACTCTTATTGGGGAGAGTAGGATCCTGACAACATTTTAACAAGAAATTACTTTATTTGTTAATGGATGATATTTAAATTTACTTAATGTTAAAACTAATGAAATGACAATTTTTTAAATTGATTGGGTATATGATTTCAACATTTTTTAGGACTTGAATAATATAAACAATGTCCCTTTTTTCTTAATTTTGATCATATTGAGTCACAAAAATGCCTATGGCCTTGTAAATTAGATTAACATATAACATAAAAGGTTTATTCAAATATTGTTTTGAAAGTATAGGAGAACTTGCTATTGCATTTTTAACCACACTAAATTTTTCATATGATCTTATATCCCATAAATTGTTATAATTTTTATTTAATAAAACCTATTGTTAATTAGATTTATCTATAAAATCACAAATGAGCTTATGCAAAAAACTAATTTTATCAAATAAAAATATCAAACCAGGCTAATCTTTGGGAAAAATCAATTCTTTGATATCTTTGATTTGATATGGGTGTATCAAAATTCAATCTTTTGATATGTCATTACCCATAAGGTTTCCATTAGTAACACCAATAACTCATTTTTATATATTTAATGATATGCCACACTTCCTACCCCTGATGAATATTTCATATAAGTGATTTAGGTGTTGTTTTCTTTTATTCAAATGGATAGTGAGATCATATAGATAGACTTGGATAATGATGCCAATCAAGTAATTTAAGGAAGCATGCATAACCCTTTTGTCAGGATCCTACTCCTTAAGAGTACACTTGATTACCTTTGTATAAGAAACTAAACACAGAATTAAACTAGAAGTAATACGTAACTAGAATTTAGAGACAACACAGAATATGAGAAACAATACAATTTTTATTATCACTCTTCCAGAAGGAAATACAATGAAGAAATCAAACTCTTCCCACACCTCTTGGGTGTACAGTAATTCTCCCTCAAGAGTTCTCTCTCTCTCTCTCTCTCTCTCTCTCTCTCTCTCTCTCTCTCTCTCTCTCTCTCTCTCTCTCTCTCAATTACAATCACAACTCAACAACCGATTTGTTCCCTCCACCAGTTAGTGAAAATCAACCCAATGGTTGTTATTGCCTGCTACCAATCCACCAAGTAGCACCGAGTACTCCAAGTAGATCTCCTTGATCTTGCACACCTACAGATCTAATTGATCTTACTTACCATGTAGATCTTCCTGATCTTGCTACCTGCAAATCAACTAATCTTACACTCAAAAGGATCTCTTCCTTGTCCTTGATTACAATATAGCCCCATGGGTCTCTTAAATAAATCCCAAACCAAACAATAATTAGAATTCCAAATTACAATAATTAGAAATGTAGACTCAAGACTAAAATTAGTCTTTACATGCAAACTGACTGTCTGTCTAAAATTAGACCAGTTTTGGAAACACACAGGTGACCGACGTCGGTTCCTGTCTAATCGATGTTGGCCGACCCCTAACTAATGTTGGTTACTATGTAGCTAAAGATGATCGGCGTCAGTTACTTTGACACTCAGCAACCTCCACCATTTACATAACAGTGAAGCTTTTAGCTCCACAACTTAACACCTTTGAAAATTAACACCTACATTTATTAAATCAAAGGTATTTAGTTAAAATAAAAATAAAATATATGTGTAGTGATATTTTTTTAATCTATATTTTGGATTAACAAATGAATCCTAAAAATACTTCTAGAAGACACATCATTTAAGATTCATAAACCTGTTTCAAGATTTGATCTATATAATATAAATTAAAATTATCTTTAACACTTACTTGATTTATGTCTCTCAAGTTTTCACATAAATGAATATCGCCTTTATTATTTATAACATGAACTAGGTTGGCCACTCAATCATAGTATATTATAATATAAATGACATCATTATCCAAAATTTTATCTATCTCCTTGTTTATGGTGTCTTCTAACGAGGGGATAATCCTACACATATTTTTTAAAAGTGGATTTATACCACTATTTATATATTTTTCATGTAAAATTATTAAAATATCTTACACATTTAAGCATTTAAAGGACCAAGCAAAAAAATCAAAAAAATCGTTAAATAATTTTACAAATTATTCCATTTTTTGAGTTGTACATTGAATGCCTAAATAGACATACTTAGGATATTCTTTTTTACATTTTTTTTGGAACTGAATCACTTATAATCCTCCTTGAAGGTTATTTAGTTAGATATATTTTAAGTTTATTTTTATGAGCAAACATATATTTGAGGCTCACTAAATGAATGAGTAATTTTTTATTGCCTAGTTGTAAATAATCACCACAATTAAAGACATAATAATAATGACCAAAAAAACTATCTTACAGTAAAATATCAATATGTTTGTCAAAATAAAAATAAGCCAACTATTATTCAAATAATTTATATTAGGTCTAAGATTTTTATAAAATTAATAATCAAGAGAAGGTTTAATGTTACTCATGGTTGGGTTAGAAGCATAAATAACAAATTTATCATCACAAATATTAAATTCTCTAATAATATACATAAGATTAAATTATTCAAAATTTTTAATAAGTGACCAAACATTTTTGTGTATACATATGAATTTTTATTTGATTATTATTTTATATTTTTCTCACTTGTATCATAACTAGTTCAGAATCATGAAAGAATTATGAATTTTCAATGTTTAATTCGATCACCTTTTCAATATCAATACATGAGGCTTCAAATTCACCTACATTATTATTATCAAAAGATGAATGATATGCATATATAAAATACTTACCTACATGGGAAATAAGGACAATTCTAACATCACTATATTTTTTGAGCATGTTAAGTCAAAATACAAAGACTAAACTATTTCCCACTGTATCATTCTTACATGTTGATCTAATTCATCTAAATTTAATAATTCATATGTTTCAATTCTATTTTAAACAAAATCAACATTAGTTGGAATTGACTCAATTGAAACATCATTCTAATATTATGTACACATAAAATTTATCTAATTTCCAACAAGAATATAAGTAGTATCATTAGATAAAAAATCACCGTTTACTTTGGACCACTCCCTACCTAACAAAATAACATCATTAACATGAATATCAATGACTTGCACATTACAAATACACTTAATTATTTATTTTTTGATATATTTCAATGAAAATATCTCATAAAATACCACTAATTTTACTTTGACATGAATAAAAAATAGTATGTTTTATATTATTTCTTTCATATAGAAATGCCAATTTGATCAATAATGAATTTAGGAATCTTTTTTTAGAATCCTTTGTATCAAGAAAATAATTATGAATTATCTTATAATGAAGATTAAAATTAAAATAAAATGGAGGAATATAATTAGAAGGATGATCACTATATTGGATGAAAATCATTATTATAATTATCTTCTTGTAAACCTAAAACATTTTTAGGAATTGGATTATTAATTAATTTATTAATATTTTAAAGTTGACTAGGTAAATTGGTAGCTTGAAGTAAAGAAAAATAGACTTTTTTATTTTCCAAATCATCAATAATGTTATAAGGTCTAACATTTGAATTAACTTGAATTTATTTTTTTGGGACTATGAAATGGTCAGTATTGAGTCTTATTAAATCCATTAGATAAAGGATTATCTTATTTTTGGTTTCTAACATGATTACTTATAGTAATATCATTATGGATACCTTTCCTTTATCTTTTATAAGATTTTTAAAATAAAGAAGATGATTATTGTATTTTATTATTGTATTTTAATTATTTTTAAGATAATATTTGTAAACCTTTTACTTGTGTCATAAAAAATATTAGTCTTTATATTACATAAAGGCTCATAAAAACTAAACATATTTATATTATCAATCATGTCAATAGCAAGACTATTTCTCTTCCATAAATATTTTATATTTTTAAACAATAATACATATATCAAGATCATGATTTATTTCACATAAATGAAAATAGTGAGTTTCATATTCACAATTACCTTTTTGAGTATTTGAAATTTTTCTTGAAGTTGATGGATTATAATTTAATTACCACTTTTTGGAGACAATTTCATTACCAAGATTATGATTTTTTTTTATAATCTATACATTATCAAAATTAATACCTATAGAATTACTTTCTTTATGTTGTTCTATAAATTTATTGGATTAACAATATTTTGGGACTTATCATTAATAAATTTGGTTTTAAGTTGAAAATTTTAAATCAATATTTAATCTATTTCTTACCTTAGACTAAGATTATTCTTCACAATATGATCTTGAGTTTGTTTAACAAAAATAGAGAGTACCTCCCTATTTTAAAATCTTATTTTTCTTCAAAATTGATGATAACAATAATGGGATAAATATTTTTAGGCTCGTTATACCAACTAAATTAGACTTGGATTAAGGATATATGAACTTGATATTAATATATATGATAACCAGGTTGGAAAATAGGTGTAGGACCTTTAATAGTCATGAGAAAGACTAAAATTTGATTTAAGCATTTAAATGAATGAAATAAGAATTTGATTTCTAAGTTTTGTAGTGGAGTCACCAAATTTATGGATGGTGAAACTTGTCACACAAAAAAATCACTTGTTCACCTATCATGAAGGTCAGGGTGGAATTATACAATTTTAATCATGCAAAAATTTTGGGATAAAAATTAGTCGTAAAGTGTGCAAAGGAGTATTTTAAGTTATGTGAAATGATTACCTCAATAATAACCAAAAATCAAACTTATAATCATTTTAGGTAATCAACCAAATAAGTTAAATCAATTTTAAAATATGTCATCACTTATTCTAATTTACTTAATTAATCTTGAATTAGATTTACAACTATTATCTATCCTATCCAATATAAAAAAGCCTATAGATAAGGAAATGTCTTAAAATATTTTTTTTGGATTTAATATTATTTAAAATGGAAATATATATTATATATAGACTCTTAAACACTACACTAAATGGAAAGAAATTAAAATAAATAAATCAAAGGAAATAAATATCAAATGAATATGAGAATGAAAATAAGAAAAACTAACAACAAGAAATAATAATTATCATACAATTTAAAAGATAATTTAAATTAGTAAGTTAAACTACTAATAGTTATAAAGTCACAAAGTAGATGAACAAAGTTAAGTTATTAATATTAAATAAGAACTACTGAAAAATATAGTAATTTAAAAAATAGTAAACTTACAAAAGAATTTCAACGAAACAAAATGTAATAAGGATAAATAAAAATATATCAACTAAAATAAAACTAAATCATTAAATATAATTCAATAGACTTTACTCAATATGTGAATAGGAAAATGGAATTCTTATTTATAAATTATATATTTCATTGTTGATTACAGTAACTCTCAAAAATGTAATCATAACATTGAGGTAACCTAACACTTTTTCACAAGAGATACAAAGTATTCATCATTATTAGGGAAAATTAAAAACATATTATTCACATATTAATGAATGGTTTTTTCAATCATCACATGAATTCTTATCTAGATGATTAATTTACAAATTGAACAATAAACCTAAATATACTTGTATTTATTAAGTAGTTTACTTCACCATTAGAGAATATGTTATTTCTTCTTCATACAAATTATATTATATCTCGTAGATATATCATATAAATAAAACACAATATAAAATTCACAATCCAAAAAACACTTTTTACTTAGAGATGTTTTTTTCATTTTGAAATGTCCTTCAAATCTCTTTTTGAAATACACTTTCTAAAATTAGTTATGTTTTTAAGTTATAACTACTTTAATTAGCTAATATTAAAGTTAATTAACGTTAATAAAGTTAACTATTTCATAACTACACTTTAAAAAAAAATCAAAGTTAAACTTATATTTAAAATTTAAATATGTAAGTAAGAACTTTTAATAATATAAAATAAATAGTATTTTAATTAAAAGCCAACAAATATTTATAATAGGATGGGGGGACCCATACTTAACTTCAAAAAAAATTATTAAACCATTAATACAAGTTGACATTATAAAAATAAAATAATTGTAAAGACTAAATCTAATTAATTTAAATTATAAATTACATGTTTAAATAATTATCCATTTTAGCATTTTGGACATCTTAAAAACACTATAACACACTGGATTGCATATTAAATCAACTAAAAAAAATATCCAATCAAATTGAGTTATCATATCATATCAAAATATTGTATGCATATGTAAAAATGAAATGAAACCCTAACAAAAGAAAAAAAATGATATGTATCTTTGTTAATGAAACTATCAAATCTGAAAAGAGTGTCAAGTGTATCTTAGGAATCCAAAGAACACACAAATTTTGATTAGCTATTTGTTAGTAAAAATGATAAAAATCTATACATAATAATATAATATAACTAAATAGTCTCACCTAAGAACTAGGGGGAGCATAATATAATGAAAAAGATCACAAAATAGAGATTAAAAAAAAACACAAGTATTTTACCTCCTTTTTCAAATTTAATGTCCACTTATTGGCATAAAAAAGTTTGTGCTCAATCTATGATAATAGAGACTCTTGTCAATGCTTCTCCATGGTGGTAGCACTTCTCCAATGATCACTTGTGGTTTTGATTTTATATTGACTTGGTTTGGTGTGAAGTTTGTCATAAAATGGGCATTATAACACTATACTCAATGGCTTTTTGAAGGCATTCCTATAGAATAACCTTACACACAAAATCTTGTTGGAATATGGTGTGGGAACTTGTATTTATATCTCTAATAAATAAATCTAACCCTAGGGAGGTTAGGTTAGATTTATAATTTTTGTTTAGTCTAAAATAACCTAGGTTGAGTTAAGCTAACTCTGGGTTGGGGCAAAGCACTCATGAAATCTTGACACCTCAATTTTAGATATTTATAAGCCATGACAACTCACTTTATATATTTGTGAGGTTGTGACTCACCTTTTTGGAATATAAGAATTAATAAATCACTTTATTAGCTCTTCGAACTTTGACTCATATTTAGTTAAAAATAACTTTTTTGATAAATGAAATTCACTAATTCAACTTGGAATTTTTACTTAGGTAAGTTAATTAATATTTTCAATGTAATTAATTTTGCATAGTGATTTTTGGATTTTATAAATTGTTTTAAATGTTTTAAATTAATATTTTGATAGGCCAAGAGTGTCAAATTACTAGGTCATAATTTGACTAGAGTTGAAACCAAAATAGGTTATGGGTGAATACAGAACAATACCCCAGATAAGAAAGATTTGTCACATTTTTTTGTAATTAAATCCCTTACATAGATAAATTTGGGTAATTCAAGTGGTTTCTAGGATTAAATTACATTATGTGCTATAAATTGAATTAAATCTTAGTTTAAGCATGAAAGTGGCCAAAATTCTATGTCTACAATTTTATCCTATTTGAGAAGGCATTGTAAGACATATGAACAATAACATATTTTCAAAGAACATAAAACTTGAATGGTTTATGTCCCAAAGGGTAGTTGATTAACCCTTGGCACCCCCTCAAGGGAGCAGGCATTAAAATGGAATCATCAAACATTCCCTTAAAATGAATAAAACTACATGATTTAGTGGTAATAGGGGTAGAACTACTAATTTTCCTAAAGGTGGTTATAATCAATAATAGCATTAAAATCACTAATTTCCCAAGGTGGTTATAATCAATAATGAAGGGTGTGATACTAGTTTTCCCAAAGGTGGTTATAAGCAGTGACATAGGTATTTGACCCTATAGGGCAATGGGATGAATATTAATTTGACCTAAGGTTGTTATAATTGGTAAAAAAATGTAGGACACTAATTTTCCCAAAGCTAGTTATAATCAGTGACACATGCATTTGCCCCAATAGGGTGGGTGGAGTGGGAAAAATAATAATTTTCCCAAAGGTGGTTATAATCATAGCATCAAACATAAAAATAATGATTTACCCATAGGTAGTTATAATAATTAAATTGGTCATAAAATAATGATTTTCCCAAATGTAGTTTAATCATCCCCACATTTAAATTACATGATTTAAAACACATGCACCCAAAAAATACACAATATATAATTTTTATGATCAGAAAATAATTTGTTGTAATGGGGAAAATTAGAAAGGATAACATATTTGAAAAATGTGTATAATGGATTTATAATGAACTAACAAAGGATAACAATACATTTCTATCTAAAATGTGTGTTCAAAGATGTATGTTCAAACAAACATGAGGTATAGGTAGAAAAATCATGCTATTAAATGGGTCTTTGAAGAGGCCCAAAAAGATGGTACGATTATAATGTGACTAAAAAATAAGGCACATATGATTAAATGACATGCAAAAAATATCACATATGTGAAAAATATACTTCCTAGAGCATGAAAAGTGAACTATAGGCCTTATGGGGGTAAAAATTCAAAATTTTGGCTATATATTCACCCCCAAGGTGAAAAATAATTCATTTTCACCCTAGCTAATTGAAATTTTTGGCTCTACTTTTCTGCATAGTGAACTAAGGAAAATGGCTCGTGGAGGAGATAAACATCACATGAGAGAGTACATATAACCACCCCATGATAGACCACTAGTGAGTAACTTTAAACTTGTCATTAATAACTCTTTTACCAAAATTATTATTTGTTTTAGGTTAGAAAATAGTGGAGTTATCATTTAGATTTTAGGCCAAATGATGGATTTACGAAGGAAAATGATGAATTCATGTGAATTCATTATTCTTATAAATGATTAAATCACCAAAACTGGGTGGAAATTGTTGAAATAGTGATTTCACCCATTTTTAGGTAAATTCATCATTTTTGTTAAAATGAAAATGGTGATATCACCTAAAAAGGTGCAAAATCACCTAATTAGTTATTTCATCATTTAATAAAAGGAAGGCTTCATCCTAAAATCCAAAAAAAGTTGGTTAGGTACTTGATTGGGATCCAACCTTAAGGAGAGGGTCAACTAGGATTAGTAACCTAGGCTTAGGCTTAGGTAGTAGCATAGAGTTAGGCTGACACTAACTTTTCTATGTTTATAAGAGTGACTAGTTATCTTGACATGTTAGGAGTGATATTTTCATTATTTAAAGACCCCTCACATCTAGACAAAGTGTATGGTTGGCTTTTTATAGGATCTAGACCTTCATAATGTGGTACAGATGCAAGTCATTTTATTTGAATAGGAATACTTGAGCACATTGGTTTAAAATTAGCATAATGAGACTTCTACATTCCACTTGCCTACTATAAAGGAAATCATGACCCTTGAGGATACCTAAGATATCCTCAAGTTGCTGATGTAAAGATAGAGTCCATTATAGACACCTCCATCACAAAAACACATTACTATTGATAATTTGGTTAGTACCAAGGCATCCCCATGTTTCATGGGAGGGTCGATATAAGCCTTATTGACACATATACAAACATCTAACCTAATGATCTACCTACTAAGAATCCATCACCATCGACTCTTATTGATATGGAGGTAGTTGTGTTCATTTCCATTAGTAGTGGTATATTTCTTCCTAACAAGATAAACTAGTACTTTCATATGGGCCTTAGAGGTGTAGTGCATAGCATGTTAGATGAGTCTACATTCTTTGCTTGGGGGCTAGTTATCCTAATGTAGCTCTATAGATATCTTCACATGATAGTGTATCATGGTGGATGTAGTATTGGGCCCTCCACACATATAATGGTCTAGGTATAGGATCACATTTATATTGAGTGACCAATGGTCTAGTGATGGGTACAAGACCAAAAGGAGTCATTATCATATAGGAGGGTACATATAGGAGTAACCAAGAGTAGGCATGGAGGGAAATTCCTTTCTATCATTAGATGTTTGATGATCTTACCCCATAGTTTTTCATTTGGAATCCTTATCTCACATACTAATGATAGTGGTTTTGATATAGATGATATGTGGCCTATATAATAATCATATGATTTCTTACTAGGAGATATTATCACATTATATAAGAGTACCTCCTTGATCAAGTACTTTTATAGTTTGGGTTCACACATGATGTACCTAATTGGCCTAGATGCTTTGCTCATGTTACATAGGAGATCAGTCAAGATACTCATGTTATCCATAGGGGAGGCTACTTTAAGCTATCTTAATGTTTTATGCATTTCGTGGTCCTACACAAGAGGACTTATAGATGTAGGGGTCACTCTGGCTTATATTCATTGGTGGTTATAGGTGCACTCTCTGAGGTTAGTATCTCTAGGGAAATCAAGAGCATATAGGACCATGGTTATTGAAAACATGGAGGTATAGACATCAAGCAATAATTGAAACACCTGATAGAGTAGTTTAGGTGAGAAGGGTGATGAATATGGTGATGTATTTAATGAAGGAGATGATGGGGGAGATGGAAATGGGGATGATGGAAGAGATGAACTAGATATGATGGTGATTTAACCTAACATGGAATTGGATACATCAACTCAAGGGAATCCAAGCCAAGTAGGGCATTTTGGCACAACTATAACAACCAGGGATACATGCATGTTATAGGTAGAGATTGTCACTCAAGTGGGGAAGATCTCAAACTTATAGTGGTAGGTTGTTGATTTATAAAGTACCTTAGATATGCAAAATGATTACATGGCTCAAATTTAGTCAAAGATCACTTGGCTAAAGGTTGAGATAGATATGATAGTACATGTGCCAATCTAGCTCACTATTAAGAGGGATCAAGCCATTAGTGATAGAAATCAAGCATTGGCTAGTATTCATAGGCTTATGTGAGAGTAGGATACAACTTGAGGAATCATTAAATAGGTTGGATTTCATAGATGATATTTTATATCCTTTAGGATAAATACCAATCCTCTTATTACCATTGAGCCTATGATATGACCATACCCAGGGACTAATAGGTTGTTTCTTTTGAAGTCTAGGATGCATAGAGGGTAGTTATCATATCTAGTTGGACTCATACTATGGCTGATGTTATAAGTGGATTATTTTATTCCATTCATCATCCATGACCATGATCACTAGGACCACCAAGTCCATGAGGGCCTCCTCTAGGCAAAGGTACTATGGACACAAAGCGAATGCTGATTTCATGGATCTTGGCATTTTATAATTTTTAGCATAAATTTTGCATATGGATATACTTATCGTATCATCATATTGATATATTTTGAGACACCATTTTGATATGTAAATATATTCTATGTATTATGACATTTGAGATACATAAACATTTAGTTTTAGGTACTTTGAGGCTGATGTACATGTATATGATACTTCTTTGATATAAATTATGCCATGCTTATGTTATTTATCTCATATTTAGCATTGATTAGCATTATGGATGTGTAACATTATTAATGTTTATGCTCATGTATGATATATTCATTTATTATTTATGCCATGTTTATGAGATGTTTTATTGGTTATCTGCTTATGTTGTATGACTCATATGTATGATTATTTAGAGATGCACATTTGTATAAACACATAATAAATTATTTTTTCTATTTAATAATCATGGATTTATGCATGTGTTTGGGTATTTGGTTGGTTTTGATATATTAGAGAAGTACTACCATTACATTAATCTAATAGTCTCTTTATGCCTAGTTTTTTCTATAGCTTGTGATATTATGCATCATAGTTATGAACAATTAAAATGGAAATATATACCCTAAGCATGGAAAACATAGTTTAGATTTTAATATAAACACCCTAGGAATAAGATATGAACAATCAAATCCCAAGTGTAAATATAAAAAATAAACAAGCATAAGACTAAAAAAAAATATTCACAACCAAAGTACATGATATGGATAATCAGAACTTAAGTGTAAATGAAATGTAATAATCTTATTGCAATCAAAAATAAAAAATCAATAAGGAATAATGACAAAACAAATAAAGAAATAGAAAAAAACCAACAAACAAACAAAAATTAAGCAAACACAAACAAAAAAAGTCATATAAGCAAACATAATAAACAAACATAAACATATTATACAAACAAAACAAACAAACTAATAAACACCAAAAAATAGTATAAATAAATAATGATAAATAACAAAAAATCAATAAATAACAATAAATAAAACAAATAAATAAACACAAACAAACAAGTCAAGAAAAACAAAGATTAAATAAACAACACAAAATAAACAAACAAGACAAAATAAATAGAATAAACAAACACAAATAAAATAAATAAATAGATCAATAAAAAAATAAGGCTATAAAAAAAACACCCACAATCCAAATAAATAAATAATCTAAATTAAATAAAGTGCAATAAATAAACTATTCTAAACACAATGAGGTAAACAAATAAACAAACAAGGCTAAACAACGACAATATACAAATAATGGTTAATTATAATGTTAGTACAGATAGAATACAAATTGTTTATTCATATGTAATTGGGGTGTTATTCTTGGCAATAGGGTGGTCCCTAGGCTAGGTAGTAATGACATAGGTAAAATAAAATAGGAATAAAAGGCACAAGGTTACCCCTAGGCTATAAGGAACAATGAAAAAGGGGTACAATGGCAAATTATTTCCCCTAGGATATAGTTAACAACAACAAAAACATCACTCCTATGATATAGGAGATAATGGAATAAAATAAATAAAATGAGGGGAATATAATAAAATAAATGGGTAGCCAAGATGACACCACATGTACTAGGTAAGTGGACAATACCTACATAGTTCTATGGACACAAGATCTAATGTGAACTTCAAGCCAAATGTAGTTCTCCTAGGATATGGGATAAAATAAAACTAATTAATGGAAAACATGATTGACTGGTAGAGGAAAAATAGGAATGGTTTCACAAAATGATGAGTGCATAATAAAATATATGGATGATGTTCAAAATCATGAAATCATTAACACAAATAAATCACACAACCTTGAGAGCATGTTTTAGGCTAAAACCATACTAAAATACTAGAGATGAGTATCCACTAATGAATTAAATTGGAGATTCATAGTGTTTACTATATCTATGGCTAGGAATGAGAATGATCTCTCAAAATGATGAGAGCATTGGAAATGGTTTCTCACAAAATGGTGAGTGCATCAAAAAATAGGTGGATAATTTTCACAATCATGAAAGCATCAACACAAAGAAATCACATAAGTGCGAGATCATAGTTTAGGCTAAAACCACATTAAAAGACTAGAGATGAGTATCCACTAATTAACTAAATTGGAAATTCATAGTGTTTACTATATCTATGGTTGGTAATGAGAATTAGGTCATAAAATGGCAAGATAATTGGCAATGGTTTCTCACAAAATGGTGAGAGCATTGAAACAAAAATAATCATAAAACGGTGATAGCATAAGAAAATATAAGTGGACATTAGTGCATCATATTTTGAAATCATAATGCTCACCACATAAAATCATAAAATGATGAGAGTGAATGGGTAAGGCCAATAAGGATGGGTAAACTAAAGGACAAGTGGTTACTTGTGAAATATATAGGAGTCCCAGAATCCTTAAGGCAAATAAGTAGTTAAAAAATGAAAATAAGGTGGTGGCTGAGCTAACTTGAGATACCCCATGTATCTAAGTGTTTCCTATATAGTCTATGTAGACCTCAGGCTAATATAGATCTCCCAAAACTGGGAGGAAAAAGGCTAAGGTGGCCTAGAAATTAAGCTAGATAGGTAAGAAAGTCCATCCCTAAAATTTTTGGTGGCTTTATATTTTGTATGGAAATTCTAAACCAATTTTCATGATTTTATGGTTTTTGGGATTTTTATAGGTATTATAGAAATGTTTAGGGGTTTTCAAACTATTTCAAATGCTTTTGGAAATTTTTACACATCTCATCTCAATTGAGAATCATGAGATACAAAATGATCCAAATCACAAAATGGTGAGAGGATGGCTTAATTTGCTTGCAAAATGGCTAGAGAATTCAAATAAGGGTCATTGAGCTGACCTTAGAAAATACTGATCACTACCTACATAGTACAAATTGACCTCAAGACACTATAGTTACACCTATAAAAATGAAAACTAGGGAAATTTGCTTTCAATTGTTTACTTTTTTGGTGTTTTCAACATCTCAACTCAATGGATAATTATGAGATACAACATGTAATAAATCATAAAATGGAAAAAGCATAGATTAAACATGATTTTAAAATAAAAATAATGTGGAAAATGGGTGACTAAGATAACCTTAATTTAAATCCAATTCTACCTACATAGTCCCACAAAACTTCAAGTTACTATAGTTCCACCTACACAAAAGTCATCCAACTAAGTACTAGCAAGTTCAGGCATAGGCATGACAATGTATGGAAATAGTTATGGCAAGGTAATCTGTCAATGCATGGTAAAGGTGTTGCTCCTAAGTTTACCAAAGGTAGTTATAATTATGAAATAATGATAAAGGGTCATTGCTACTAATTTACCCACAGGTGGTTATAATTAGTAGCATGAGCAATAGAACATAGAAACAAATGAAGGATGCAATTATTTGGACCACTATCATATTTATTTCATATACTTTCACTAAAAAAATTGGTTATAAAACAACTTATAGAATTGAATCTATCATCAAACATTAAAAATGCTAAAAGTACAAATGAATCAGAACCAAATCCAAACATGATAGGTGGGGTTAGCTAAAAATAACTGGCTGGAAAGGGGTTGAATTATGGTAGAATGATATAGGGTATAATACAAATAATGGGTATAATTTGTCATAAATTAAATGATTATTGTAGACAATAATTTGAATTTTTCAAGTGTAAAAATTCTTGAGGTGAATTATGTTAATTTTTTCATCAAGTTCATCTCCATATGGTATGGTGAGCCTATATGCTCCAAAACCATAATTAGCAATAACTACATACGTTACTAACCAATTATAATAGAACATTCATTTCTTATTTTTCTTGAAATTAACATTAAATTGATTTTATTTTAACACAAGGTCACCAAACTCAATTTTGATGATTAATGTGCCTATTATATTAACCTTTTAATCTATTCTGATATGGCTGAAGATTATTGAAGGCAGTCATGTGTTTTCCATCAAGTAATTCTAGCTCCTGCAAGTGAGATAATATATAGTCCTCATCATCAATGATGTGATGTAGTGAAATCTAGAGAGAAGGAGACTCAAATTAAATAAGAAGAATTCCCTCAGTGTCATAAATAAGTGAATAGGGGGTAGCTCATGTTAGAGTATGAAATGTGGAACAGTATGCCCAAAAGGTGTTAAATAGATGTAAGTGTTAATTATGACCAACATCATTGACAATACTCTTCAGAATATTGATAATGGTTTTATTAAAATCCTCAACTTGGTTATTGTCTTGTAGGTAGTAGGAAATACACAAATACTATTTGATAGGATATTGGGTACAAAGTGATTTCATAACATTTTTAAAATGATCTGCCATTAAAATAAATAATTGGATAGGACACTATAATGAAAAATTAGATGGTTAAATATGAACTTATATATCTACTTACTACTTACGTAAGGGGAATGACTTCCACCCATCTAGTGAAGTATTCGATAGTAATTAGGATGTGTTTATGGCCACATGAGGATGTAGGATTAATCTTCCATATGAGGTCAAGTCCTCACTTTGAGAATGAACATGGTGTCATTAATGGTTTAATTATCTTACCTAGAGCATGAATCAGATTAGTAGATTTATGACACTTTACACACCTCTTCACATATGCAACTACATCTATTTCTATAGTCAATTAGTACTAACTACTACACAATAATTTTTTGGATAATATTACCTTTTTGGTATGGGATGCACACAATCCTTCATGAAATTCCATCAAATCTAATCTATATTATACCAAAGGTAAATAATGAATCATAGTTCCATCATAGATTGTAGGATACAAGGTAGGTCCAAGTAAGGTATAATGTGAGGTTTTGTGGATGAATGTTTTTTATTTCTTACGTGAATGGTTAGGTGGAATAATTTGGTTGTGGAGATAGGAATATATTTAATAATACTATGTAGACATGGGATAATTTTTTTCAAAAACCATATTGATAATTGATTATTCATGTGTTGGTGCTAGGAGATGGTAAAAAAAAAAGTGATAATTTCTTACTCTATCTATGATTTGAATAATAGAACCAATGTTATTCATGACATTAATTATTTTGTTATTGGATAGAGGTATTATTTCAAATTGAATATTGGCAATTTATTTCTTGAGCATATATACATATTTTTATAGGTTACCAACTTCTCATCCTTCATTTGGTATTGGTTCATAACTTTATTGATGATTAGTTGAGAATGATCATAATGAATATTGGATATTCCATTGTAATAATTGATGAATCCCTATAATTATTTATTCATACTCATCCATATTATTATTATAGGGAAAACCAATATTAAAGGACTTGGGAATGAGATCCCCTTGTGTCATGATAAATAATATTATAATACCTAATCCATGAGATATGAATGAACCATAAAGGTCCATTTTACATTGTTCTACCTCAAGAGGTGATTATGATTATGCGTATGTGATGGTTTTATGCAAAGGGAAATGTAACTAATTTATAAATCAATCCTAGTTTAGAGAAGATAAACCCTACTTACACTTTTGATTATCGATACAATAGATATTTAGGATCATGACCAAGATGGATCTACTAGACCTATCCCAGGGATCTCTTACCATGATAATATCATTAAAGAGGGTTTCAAATCCTCCATTCAAGTAAAATTATGCAATCATACTAAATAGGTCCTATTTTTCATATTCACTAAACTAATAAAAAGTAAATTAAAGTCTAATCTAGTGCTCACTAAAGCTTGTGGTAAAAAATGGGGGTAATAAAAATTAAAAGTAAACATGCATAGAAGACATATAATCACCTCAATTTATATGAAATCCTAATGTATGGGAAAGAAGTATGAATGTATATCTATACAGTCTTATAAAGGATAAATAAAGTTAGGAATACTTACCTTTGAATACGAAACCACCAAGCCTAAATATATCCTTTGGACAAGGAAATTCTCATGAGGTTATTATGGTATGTAAGGATGAAAAGGATGAATTATCTCTAAGATACACAACCTATCAATTCATTAAAAAAATTCTCCTCAAGACAAGATCTATATCTCTAAATAAAGTATTCAAACCCTAATCTATGTTCCTCAAGTATAATGGTGGAAAAGTAGATTCATAATATATATCTCTTATTTTCATATTCTCTTAGAAATGATGAAATGGATGTGTTTATATAGCTAAATCTAACCCTAGTAAATTTCAAAATTTTAGTTGACAAGGTTGACTTAATCAACTCTATATCATTATTGACAAAAATAAATTAGGTCTTGGTCTAGGTCAGATAGGGGCCGACTTAGATCCTAAATGATTTTTATTAATTAAAGTATAGGGTTGATGGGGATGACAATGTATTGTAAACGATCAAAAAGGATTTTACGCTAGGGAAGGGTTAATGAAGGAGAAAAATGATTAGAGGAGGGTGAAAATAGGAGGAAAATCTTAGGGAAATGTTTTTAGGGGATTTATATGTAGATAACAAGTGGTAGTATAGGGATAAAAATGTTATAAATCACCAATTATCTACCCAACCATTCCTAATGCACCCCTTAAGGCATGCACTCAGAGAGATTAAGACTCAATTTGTTATTTCATTAGAGAAAATATCAATAATTGATAAAGTTTAAAAATATTATGTGTATACATATGCCCCACTCGAAGCTCATCACATGTCATGTACGTGCAACATGGGATGGTACTTCGGTAACAGAAGATAGAAACACATAACACTTAAGATGAATAAATTGTATTAAAGAGGAAATAATATAAATGAAATGACAAAATTGAAAAACACATATCTTTACTTATCTTAGTGTTGTATATAAAGAATGAGATGCCATAAATGTGAAGGTGTTCAATGTAAGGAACATTAGGTGAACTTGTAAAAGTTAGCATTAAACAAAAGAGTGAAAATTTTAAATTTTTGAAACATAGAAATATAATAGGTGAAAATATTCTATAAAATGTTAGGATTATAGAAAATTTTATGGTTTGGAAAAATAGCTTTTAGAAATAAAGATATGATCAAATACTGAATCTAATGGTAAATATTTGAAAGGTAAATAATTTTGAATAGTAAATATAAATAGGGTCAAAAATAATTGATTTATTATTTTTACCATTCAAAAAAATAGAGATCTGAGATACTATTTTGGAGATCAGAGATCCATCATGGTAAGGAGATGATAACTAAGATGGGGAGGATGTATAGTGGCTGTAGCAAGTGCAACACATGTAAGTAACTAGAAATTTCAAGTTTTTGAGTATTTTTATTTCAAAGCAAGATAAATATAGAAAATTGATTGGTAGGTAAAATTTAGGCACTAAATTGAACCCTAAGAATTTTTTAGGTAAACTAGGGGTAAAATAGGTTATTAGGTAGGAAGATGTCAAACCAATAAATGACTGGGCAAAAAGTCACTGTTATGGATGAACATAGTCAACATAGTCAACTTAGTTTGTAAGGTGAGGGTTAATGATAAGACTGACTACATAAAAGTGTGCTAATTTAGTATTATAATGGGAGGCTAACTATGTAGTAGTACATTGACAGAATTGATAAGAGAGACAAGGCCCACTATGTATAATAAGGTTGATATAGTTTATTCAATAGGGTCAATGTATTATCTCTAAAAGAGGTTGATTTTGTATTAAAAGGGCCAATATTACAAGGTAATAAGGTGGATGATCTAGTAAAAAATTGAAAAGACTGATTTAGTATCAAAAGTAAAATACATGGATGATTCAATATCAAATAGGCTGATTCTATAGAAAATGGAAAAATTAAATGAAACTAGTTGATTTTTTTTTGAAATTATAAGAATTTATTTTTATTATTTGTGATATAGAGGTCTGATACATCCTTTGTTATTTGATATTTTGAAAATATGATATAATTAGTGGTAATTTATAGATTCATCATGGCTACCATATATACTAGAGTAATTGATTGATGTAGACAAAGTACATCTAGTCACACTAGGCCTTGGAGGCATCATGGAGATGAGGCATATCCCACTTAGTATTGATCTCATTATCATGTTTTTTGGAGCATGGGAATGGTTTACCAACACATTTTGGAGGGTGGTGGATGGGTATACCATAGAGCTGGGTGTCACACTAGAGGATGCCCATACTTTGTTGGAACTACTGATAGGAGGGACACCAGATGATTTAGAGGAGAAGAGAGTAGTATCCATGTAGGCAACATGATTGGATAGGATATACCTAGGATTATGTGTTATTTTGTTTGATGTATATATTAATGATATTATAAATATATAAAATATTGTGATTGGACTTATGATAGCACAAGTGTTATGTCACAAGTAGGATGGCAATGTACCACTATACATGATAGCCTTGTGTCAATCAATTTTGGATTAGGGAGAATTTTATGATGTTAGGTCTATCATATAGTTCTATGTCATGTGTGATATATATGGTATGTTATCTAGAGGATATAAAACCATGGGTCAATTATTTTAATGAGTGCCTAGATATATGAGAAGTTTTGTATGTATCGACTAGCTAGGTTTCTCAACGTGGTGGATGATAGGTTACCTCAAGTAATGAGATGGAAATAAGACCATGTAATGTGGGTTATGCCACACATGCCATTATTTTAGACTATAAAATTAGGGGAGATCATATGGTATCCCTAAACTCACATTGATATTATTTGGCCTAGTTGATTGACTATTGCAATAGGGTTGGCATGGGTGTGGATCATATAACACATACCTAGTGGGTAGAGCCATATCTATCAGCATGATTACCAAGATAATTTGGAATCCCACACATCTCATCCCCTCTAATAGTGCCTACTTATTGAACATGACATGCTAGAGAGTCAAGGGGGAGAGGAGGTCCACAATGTGTTAGACCTTAAACTAGTTGATTATGGTACAATATAGCTAGGGGAGGGGATGACATGGATGTGGATGAAGGGATAAAATAAGAACCATAGTAGGCACCATAATAGGAATAGTAGAGACCACCTTGGCCACACCATAATTATAGGCATTACTAGTGAGAGTGAGAATAGGTGAGGGAAACATTACAGGATAACCCAACAACCATTCCATGATAAACCTAGTTTATAGAGACACCTCTCAAGAAAGGGTAATGATGTGCATGAGTGTTGACTCTTAGATTTGTATGAATATCCTCAAGAAGGATATCATAGAGAATTCTAGTGATATTAATGCACACTATCAACAAGATATCATGGGCTATGGTCTTAAAAATAAAAAAAGATGGAGAACCAACCAAAATAATTTATAAAATATGGGAAAAGCATCCACCAAATAACCTTGATGCCTTGGAAGTTAAACAATCATTAAATTCACCTCACTCATTAAAGGATACCAAAGAGACTTCCAGTGATATTATGGATAACAAATAAGATTCTACATGTGTACCTTTTCTTATAGATTTTCCTACCTATCTTAGAGTAATAGTAAATTCACATGTTAGACATGGAAAGTCCTTAGAGGTGTGCTTAAAACATTCAAAAATAAATAAAGGAAATCAAGATGTAAATTTTAATCTTGGAAATGCTACACTTGAGGGTTGTGACTTAGAGATAAATTACACATAGCCATACATAACAAAAAATGAATGAGAATCTGATTCTATGTCTACTTATTTGGTAGGAGGGGCTCAAGTGACATTGAAATAAATAAACTATGATGATGGGCTATTAAAATATGTTGATTAATGGCGTGAAAAGGATGTGGTAAACCTAAAAACTGGACAAAAAAGTCCAAATTTATTCATATTAAATGTAAGGGTTGTGTATCCATACATCAAGCTATTAGAGGATATAGGCCCTCAAGCATGGATTTTTAAGAAGATGAAAGTTATCCATAATTCAAACTTCATATTCCTAGAGTGACAATATCATGAGTCTCAACATCTTGAACTTGGCTTTGCATTTAAAATTGTTAAACCTTTATTAGTGTATAGGGAAGAAGACATTCTTCATGGGAAGTTATTATTCAAAACATGGGATCCAAACTTGATATTAGAAATTTTAAATTTATTAAAATCACAAAATATGCAAGTTGACATAGTGACCCATTATTTACCCTATGAATTGTCATATGTACAACATAAACCATGGTTTGGTGGTCTTTACATTGTTGCAAACATACTATTTTCTATTTAGAGGAAAGGAAAAGGCCCTTGTTAAGAGACTCCAATTTACATTTACCACTTAAACATAATTATATGATGGAGAATTATTTTACAACAACCTTAATTAGCATGAGTAATTTTAAACAAAACCTTGAAATTTGAAAATGTATAGTAGATGATCATCTGATCAAAGTATGGCATCATGAAGTAAAATAAATTCCTAATACAAAGGCCTAATTCATCATAAAATGTGATAATATATTAGGGTTTTCACTGGTAAAGTCCAAGATAGTGTGATAAATGTATGCTTCACTATTCTTGGATGTTCTTCTAGAGATTTGGTATCAAACAAATGTGGCTCTGTTAAATAGTATAACTTGTGCATCTGGAACCTACATTTCTAAAATCAAGATATGCGATTTGAGAAAAACCTATTTCTATTAGCATTTAAATTTTTCAAAATATTTAAGGCTATAGAGGGAAGTTCTGATTTTGTAAGAGAGAACAAATAAATGAGTTATAAAAATTCTAGTATGGAATCTAAAATGCAATCACAATATTTGAGTAAACTATCCAACATTGATAACTAGTTTTCCTACCTCCTTTCATTATTTCCTATAGACATGAAAAATTTTCTCTCATATTTGTTTAGGTTCATCAATATCATCAGTCTTTGTCATGGTAAACTATCAAATGTGAATGTTGATAAAATTATAGATTCATTTGAATATACATTTGTATTAGCATTATTTGCATAAATTTTGGTTGGTTATCAAAAGCTAGATATTTCGAATAGAGCCCAACAAGTAAAAGTCAATAAGAGTATTTTTTATATGAATACTTTTATTCATATTATTTTCCAAATAGATCTATTTTCCATGAGAGCACATGCTATAGTAAACCTATTTTGGTATATTTTTCACAAGCCATTTTACAAAGAGCAGCTAGGATATTCTGTTTGGTGTTCCTCTACAGTCTATCATAGTCATGTGGGATTTCATTTGACTGTTAAATCTTATAATCATAGTTCAATATATTTAATGGAGATAATATATTCATTTCCCTTTAATTTAGAGATGTAATCATATTCCTATGAAATTGAATTAGTTGTGAAGTATAATATATAATGGCTACAAAAGGATTATCAATTTAACAATTTTAATGAAGTTGAGTTATCTATAGAAGACTCCATAGATATAATATATGTGATGTGGAATGTGTAAAATTTATTTATACATTTATACTTTTCTATTATTTTTAACAAGAGAAAATTATGGATCAATGTCAGGACATTGAAGGATCTATGTTTGCATTCCATGGAAATTATACATGTACTTGGTACTCTATTATAAGGAATAAATTAAAGGTTTTACATAAGATAAAGTACATGTATACTATAAATATTTGCATACAAAACCAAATTGACAAGAGATATTCATATTTTTTATCCAATCCTTTATTTTTGAGTGAAAACAAGAAACCTAAAGATTTTAGAGTGTTGGTTCTTTGTAAAATTATCTCATGGAAAATGTGTACAAACTTTTCTGATGTTTTAATGGTTCCCAATGAGACTAAGGTTATCATACTATATTTTATTGTATGGATTTCATATGATCCTTCTACTTATGGATTGTCAATCAAAGATGCAATGCTGGGAGGAACCTTACTTTTTGAAAATTCCAATTTACAATTGCTTGAGGACAAACAATTTGAGGCAAGGAGGTCTGTAATATCCCCAAAAATGAGATTTATAAATTCAAGGAGAGGCATTGCCATTTCATAGGAAGAAATCATTTACAATGAGAAATCACTACTAAGGAGAAACACTTCCATTTAATAAAATAGTCATTGAATGGATATGAATGGAAATGTCCAACAAAATTATTGTTGAAAGTGAATAGAAGTGTCAAATAGAATTATTACTGAAAGTGAATGAAAATGTCGATGGAAATGTTAATGGAATTATCAATATAGATATTGATGTAAAATGTCAATGGTCACAAATTTTGGTGAAGAGGAGCCTCTTGGATGGGATGCCTCCTTTGTGAGAAGTTTTTAAAAGATATGTAAGGGAGAATAGATGTGGAGGCATACTTCCAAGCATCTAATTATGAATTCAATCATCTAAATTCATATAATCATCATTCTATACAAACACTCTAAAAGATGAAAACCCTTGTGATTATAACAACCCAAGGATGAAACCCCTTGTGGACTTGTATATTATTTAATTTATTATTTTAAATGAAATATTATATTTATAAAAAAATAGTATTTTTGATAAAACCAAATTAATGTAAAATATTCTTATTTGGAATATTACATTATACTAATAGGGAGGTGATCCATGGAGGAGACAACTAGGGACAAGAAGATGGAGAGATGGTGCTTAGTGGGTGAGTAGACAAGGAGATCATGGTTGGTAACATTGGTAAGTTTTGATATAGAATGCTAGTTTCATGTGGTTAGTAAATATATAGATTTTAAGATATATATGTGATCTAATATCTATCTAGTTTTTGGTTTTGTAGATCCAATGATAGAGGAGGTTAGATGGGGATCTCTATTTATGGTTGCACACCATGATAATTTAGATAGGGTGATAACACCATATGACCCCACCATGCTAGATGATCCTATGGTATTATCCACCCCATCCTAGGCAAGCTAGTTTAGACTAGTGTGGGAGGCTATAAGATAGTTTAATACATGTGGGGATGGATTTCAGCCACTAATAGGGGTGGGAAAGGGAGAGGCACATGCCTAATAGGCCTTGTCTTAGAAGAGAGTAACACATATGGTTACTATAGTTTAGCTTGGATAGGTACAAGTCTAGGTGGCCAAATTATAGGGACATGTAGCAAGTTTGAGATCCTAGTTTACCTCATTACAACATACCATTCATAGGGGATAGTCTTAGGTAATGATATGGTTGGGCCATAAGATAGGTAAGATGGATCCAAATCATAGAGATGGAGCTATGTATTTTGTACCTTGTATTATATGAAACATATGATATATGTAGTTATTGATTTTGAAAGTTGGATTTGATCTTATGAGTTGGATTTAGTTATGGATGTTGATGCATGGATATATTTATTTATAGCACATGTATTTATATTTTATTGTATATGTTATGGGAAATATATGTGGAGTGTTTTCTTTTCTAGCATTATGTGATACACATGCATGATTAAAAACAAAAAAAACAAAAATGACTTAGGAAAGTATAAGTAATAAAAAAAAAATTCACTACACATTATATCATGATGGGAAATGTATAATAAAAAAATATGACTAAATATAATAAAACAAAAGATGGGAAAAAGAGATAACAAAATGTTTTTAAACCATGTAAAGATTTTCTCCAAATTAAAACAATAAAATCACACTATATCACATTGGGATGTATGGAAAAAATGTAATAAAATGGAAGACATATGAAAACCAAATGGTATAAAATGAAAATAATTAAGTTAATCAATCATACTAAATCACGTTGGGAAGTATTAAAGAGAAACAAAATTGGAAAAATGAACTTAAAATGATCACACTAATTCAAGCTAGGAATTATGAAAAACTTAAGAAAAATGATTGTATTTTTACATGCAATCAAAAAATAAAAATGAGATATCAATTAAGTAAGCATAAAACATACTATATCAATATGGTAACCATGTCAATAATGTGTAACTCATGATCAATCATTACTTATTTCAAATTTGACACATGTAATTTCATTGTCACTTGGGTATTGGAAAATTTTGTGAGGAAGGCCTAGTCCTATCCATAATCTTACACTTCAACTCACAAAGGTAACACCAATGAGGTGGAAAAATCTAAGAAAATATGTTAAAAGGAATGTTTGGAATGGTAATTTTGTAATATGTGAGGAAGTCTTGGTCCTATCCATGGTCTTACACTAAAAATCACAAAGGAAATCCTTAAGGGGGAGTGATTAGTGAAAAAAAAATTAAGGGGAAATATCAATATTATTATAAATTAAATAGAGAATGTAAAAAAAAACATTGGTGTCTATAAGAATACCTTAAGAAACATGAGACACACTATGGAAACAAAAAAGACACTAATTGACTAGTGACCATAAATATATAAAAGATACCCTATTCACAGTGAACACAAAGTTGTATATTCCAATAAGTGAGATACTAAGATAAACTCATGTTGGTTTTTTTAACAAGAAATTAAAATGGACCTACCTTCCCACAATGTGTTCCCCATTCCTCAGGACCTCTTATAGAGCCACTAGTCTACTACAAAGATTGGGTACTTATGTGAGAAAGTTAGTAGCACTAAAAGATTTTTTATTTTCCATTCCCAATCTAATAGCCTACCATACCTCAGTGGACCTCCACTCTATCATGAGGCCAACTATGGAGTTTTAACTTTGATTAGAAAAAGGATATTTTCTTTGAATCACATCTTTTTGTGTGATTTGATTTTTGAAATACATAATGTTGCCCTTTGTATCATTGTCTTTTTAAAATGATTTATCTTTTAAATTTTTATGGATTTTAAGATTCATCCTCCATATAGAATTATTATGACCAATCATGAGAGATAAAGTGATACACATGAATGAGATTTAGACTTTGGATAAAGGAAGCTAAGTTTCAATATACATGATTGACTAAAAGACTTAGGCTTATCTATGAACCAATATGTTATCTCAAGTTTCAACCATGAGTATGCTTAGTTTAAAAAATGAAATATGGGGAATAAAGGGAGATCCAAGATGGACCAGTAAAAGGATATTATAATGAGATGACTTTTTTCTAACTAATCACATGGTAAATAAGGAGTACTAAGGGGAACAAGGTTTGTATAACCAATTCACAATAATGATTATCCATGTTATGGAGATAAGGTAAAAAAAAGTCATGAGATAAGAACAAGACATACATAGAAATAAATGAAATCATATAGAAAAGCATGTAGTCATGAAAATAAATCCAGAAGAGATCATAAAAAAAAAATGACACTATAAACAACATGTGGTGCAAAATATAAATATCCATATAAGATAGGTATGTAAATGAAAATTTGACATGGATTAAAATGATATAAAGTATATAAATATAAAATTTGAGCACCCGTCCAATACAAAATGAATAAAAAATTGAAGGAACACTATATTGTGTTCAAAATATTGGTTAAATTTTCCACAAACATTATCCATAACATCTTATAGATCTCTACAAAGCTGGACTCTAACTATAGTGAGGGTCTCATAGATCTTTAGAGAAAGCCAAGAAAATACCTATCACCAAATATAATCAATAAAACATGTAGGCATACCTGAAGGATCATGTTCATGAGGGACATCATGCATAGGATACTCAAGAGAAAGAATAGGAATAGAATCTATGTGATATGAAGGATTCAGTGGTGGATAAGGGACCATAGTTGAAGGAGGATCAACAGTTTCATGGATCACAATAGAATAAGGGGCCATGAGTGGAGAAACCACTGAGGAAGCAGGGGCCATAGGTAGAGGAACTAAGAGGGAAGAAGGTGGATCCTTCTTTCATGGGTGACCGATGGGAGGAGGGATAACAGTCCTAGGAATGGTCATATGGTGATCCTAGATATGATTCTGGAGGATGAAAAAAATATTGGTGTGATGGTTACCCCATTGGTGCCATAGAAAATATACCTCTCCATATTTGGGAATATACTCAAGTAATAATTTGGGTGGAGGTATAGCTTTGTTTGTAGGATGAGGAATAGTAGGATGCAAAGTGTCTATATATTGTCAAACTTTTTAAAAATGATTGAAGAAATGATTATTTGAGTTGTGAAAGAAAAAAATATTCTTGTTATTAGAGTTTATGGGTGTGCTACTATATGTAGTGGAAGTAGAAGCTAGGTAAGGATAGTATAGTTTATAATCTCTAGTCTAATGACTAGAAACTCTATGAATGTCATAGTATGGTTGATCAATGCATTAGGTAGGAAGATGAGAGAGTTGTGGTAAAAGAAGTATGCCATCACCAAAGGGATATAGGGATAGTAGAAAGACTAAATGAGACTCAACTAAAGGAGAAACAAAATAATAAGTAGGAAGAGACACAACTAAAGGGAGAGTGGGAACATGATCTAGCTTAGGCTCAGTTAAAGGAGGAATATGATTCATAGAGGGTTTAAGGACAATAAAAAGCATCTCAAGGGTAAGGAAAATATAGGGATCTTAGTATCTAGTAAAGTGATAGGACTATTCATAGCATGATCCATACACATTCTCCTAAGAGTTTCTTTAAAAACTAGAGATGTGCCATGTGAATGCACCATCCCTACCCTGTGAACAAGAGGAATAATGCTAAAATTAAGAATTATATAAGATGGGATGTGATAAGATAAATATAAATACTAAAATAAATAAAAATGATAATGAAGGATCTCAACATCTTGAGCCTAAACAAGACCTCCTATAAATGGGTCATCTAGAGTATAACCATCGTCATAGTTGGGTGTATGAAGACCAATTGTGAAAGTAGGTATGACTTATTATATTCAACACACTACACATTGTATTTTTCTTTGAAAAGTGGGGACCCCCTTTTTTTTATAAGATGCATATTTATCTATGTATGTATGTGTTTATGTTGATTCTTATTATCTATACAAAATTGGTGCTTTGAACATTAAATCACATTGGGATCCACCTCTTTTTAATTTTGAATGAATTGTTCAAACTAATATATTAATGAAAATTCAAGAAGAATTGATATGAATGGATACTATTTAGATTGAATTATTTGGATACTTTTCATCTTCAAAATATCTTTATTTAGACACTTCATTTTAAGGACTTTTATTTGGAAGCTTTGTTCTAGTTGGAAAATTTACTATGGAGGGTTTTCGTTTAGTAGATTTGTTCCAGTTGACAACTTTCTCTTCAAAAAATTTTGATCGATAAATTTATCTTTAGAAGGTTTCTCTTTGACATACATTCTCTTTGTAAACTTTTTGATATACAAGTTTCTCTTCAAAAAATTTCTCTTCATAAACTTTATCCTGATCACAAATTTTCTCCCTAACTTTTTTGTGAGTGACAACTTTACTTCAGAAGGTTTTTGTTTGTCAACTTTCTCTTTTAAAACTTTGTGATCAGAAACTTTACTTCAAAGGGTTTTTGTTTGGAAAATTTTCATTCAAAATATTTATTTTGGAAATTTTATCTTCAATATATTTCAATTATAAAGTTTAATCTTTGGGAAATTTTTATTTGACAACTTCCTCTTGAACAACAATCCAATGAAAGAGTACTTAGTCTTTGAAAACCATTCCTTCAATAGCTTTTGGATGAATTATTTTGAAACAAATTTTTATAAAGAACATTTTGTTTTTTTGGTTATTTTAGGCTTGAAGACAAAGTTTGACTTCCCCAACTAAAACATATAATGACAAATGTCAAAATATAAGGGTAATATTAGGGAACCCCAAATGAGCAAGCATCCTACATGGTAGGTACACTAGGACTAAGTGGTCAAGTTATAATTGAATTAAGGTGATGAGATTGTATATGTTGATGATTAATGGCTCATGATATGGAATTAATAAATAAAGATATAACATCAATCCCAAAACCAAGTTCATCTCATTCAATTTTAAATATATCGATTAAACTTAATCCTTCTTAAATCTCAAAATCCCTAATTGTGAATAGAATGACTTATGACTTGCATAATTTAGTATTTAATACTTTCCATTTTATAAAGTTTTAATCATACAAACATCTATCAAAATGTTATGTTGTTTTTGTCTAGGTCATATAAGGTACCTTCATCACCCTCTAGGTTTTCCATCAAGGACTCTATTGAATACTTAGATACAACTTTTGATTAAACTATGTTCGATGGCCTCTATCCAAAATACTCAACTTTATGGGAGGTTTTAGAGAATGTGGATTCCTTTTCATTAGATGAAGACATATTGGGAAAGGAGAAACAAATTATAAAAAACCTATTACCATTCAAGTGATAGGCTCTTCACTATGAATCTGCCAATTTAGATGTCACGTTATGTATATACTTTTTGTGAGGCTTATTATTTAAAGGTAAAATTGTAGATGGTGGTTACCTTCATTATGTCAAAAAAAACATAGTCATCACTTACATATATAAGTAAAAATTCAAGAGTTATTTTATTCTCCATATCATATACATTATATTTGACTTGCATGCCATAGTCACTTGGAATAAAGGCATAATGTGGATTGAGAACTAGGAAGGTGGCTTCTCCCAAGTGAGACATTTACTATAAAATAACATATTAATAATCTCAACCCTATTACCCTATCTAGGATGGGGATTTGCAAAGGCATGACATTATTGAATTGACTCTTTGGCCATGAAATCACCCACTTTATACATCTCTAATGGGTTCCCCTAATAGACTTGATCAATACTTCAGAGTGCACCTATGAATTAGGAGAATTCATTAGTGCTCACCTATAGGAGTAAATTTTTGACAAAGATAGGAGACCCCATGGGGTAAATCCTTATATGATGTCTTACCTACTATATGACATCATGGTAATAGTGTATAGACACAATGGAGTTTTATGGAATCCTAATCTAGATAATATAAATAATATAATATGCAACTTTTAATCTTCTATTCACATATAGTCATATGTTAGGAACATCACTATAATTGTAAAGGACTTATACCATCATATCTAGATGGCCATTCAAGGTCAGCCTTTGGATAAGATTTCGCCCAACATTACCAAAAAACTTGACATTATAGGAGACTAATATATTTACCCTGATTACACTATCATCATGGTTTTTTTTCATAAGGTGGATCCTTTTCAGCTTCCCAAGTTTATTCCCAACAAGGTGGATAAATAAGAAATTACCTTCCATATATGGAATGGTATAGATAAGAAGCTAACAAAGAATAAGAAATATAACTTCCATGGATCCCATATCACTATTGGTAGGATGCAGTTCACCTTTAGGAGGTAATCAAAGAAGATAGGAATGTGAAGAGATCATATGCATTATCCACTTTACCCCATAGGGATTAGGACCCCCATGGGAAATTCCAGCAAAAGATCCATAGCCTAGACATTTCATATAAACATGAGCCATTTGATCATCACTTCCTATTTCTTAATGCTAAGGATGATGAGGAAGCAAAATAATGAGTAGTGATATTAGGATTGAGCAAAGACTTTCATTCTTATGCAGTCACTTTCAATTAGTCTTCCTTTCATGTGCCTAACCTCTACTCTTCTTATTTCTAATTATACTTCTTCAACCCCCATTACTACATTTTCCATTCATTGGGTCTCCATCCCTTCATCCACATATCTTTCCATCCCAGTCACTAGCTAACCCATCACTCAAATTATTCCCTCCTCTACCCAATTGGGTTCACCATTACCTTCTTCAACACCAATCCAAACCACAATAGTAGTGACCACTAAGATAGCTCTAAAAAGGTGACTAGTCTATGTTGTGAACTCAATGCCATAATTTGAGAACATATATTGGTTCAAAATAATTTGGTCCTCAATTCCAAAACCCTCCTTTAAACTTGAACCTAAGGAGTACACAAAATATAATCTCAACCATCAGATAATTTAAATCTCACTCTTATAGAAAGGGCCAAGGAGTTAGAAGATTTTGTATCTAATAAGCCCAATCTAAAGATTACTAAACTTCCCATGGTAATCTAACTTTTTGACAAATATATAACCTCGGTCCAAAGGGTTAGAAAAAGAAAGATTGAGGATAGTTTTAGGAGAGGTTTGATTTTGGAGGAAAGGGAAGAATCTTACTCCTTTTCAAATAGGAAGAATAAGAAGGGTCAGTCCCCATATATTAAGGACCTTAAATCCCATATGGGGATGTATTGGCTATCTATGAGGGAATGAATTTGGCCAAACAAGAGTTGGAAGAAGAGTTATAAACTCTTAGAGAGAAGCAACAGGATATATGAGTTCCCCCTAGTATATAAAAATATGTACAAAGCATGACACTTAGGTTTTATGAAAATTTGGATACAATTCATTCTTTGAGAGTCAAATTGGCTGCACATGTGATATCAATAAAAAAATTGTTTAAACTTCTTAGACAAGATGACAATAAATTGAATTTATTAGTATTGTACATCCCTAATAAGTTATTCATCCATCTAGACTTGATGAAACCTTTAGAGGTAGACAATTAATTGAAGTTATCTCTCATCATAACAAAGGAGGCATGGGATTGGATGTCATATATTTAATCTCTTGTGAATAATCTTGAAAAATAAGAAAAGTAGGTAGCAAAAATTTTGATTGAGCTTGAATTGATCATAGTCTAGGATAATAGAGGGAAGCTAGTAGCTTGAGCCACTTTTGATCAAATGATTTAGAAAGTTTCATATGGTTTCAAATAGAGATTACAAGGAATAATCTTATAAGATATTGAAGAAAAATTGAGCATAAGGAGGAAGGCAACATAGGTATAAGTCTTACAAGTTGGATTTCGATCAAAATAAAGAATATAAGGATGATGGAATGAATAGGTAGGGTGACTAGACCTCATCTTCTTGACATGAATTTAATTCAAATTCAACATGCTAAGGTATACAAGTATTAACAAGAGTTGGATGTAAATAAGAAATAAACATCAATACCACTTGCCATTTTTTCTCCATAGACCCCACCTATAATTCCAATAACAACAATGCCATCGATTATAGCCCATTCTAGTTTAACAAATACATCAATGCCACCTCATAGTTTAGTTCCAATGGTAACCCTAGTCCAATCAATGAGTATATCAACAAACATAGTTATAGTCACCATGTCTATAACAATAAGCACAACAACAGTTTTGAAAAACATTAAGTAGGAGCCAATTTACCCTAAAATCAAAGGCTACTTCTGTATAATTATGCATGTAAAAATTTCAAATGAATAGTTAAGTTTTAGTTATATCTATGTTGTAATTAAATAAATTATTTTTTATTGCATGCACATGTTGCATGTCTAAAGTATCTATAAGTTATGAAATGTAACTGAGACTTATGATCTAGTCATTTAGGATGTAATCAAAGTTTTTCAAACTTGGAGGATGAGGTGACCCCTTACCCAAGTTATTTATATACATGTAGAACCCTTTTTCAAAGGGTCAAAGTTTTAGATTAATATATAGGAAGAGATTAAGAGATTTATTATCATGTAACTATGTTTGTTCTTTATTCTTCCATCTCTATGTTAATGAAATTGAAAGTTTCTTTATTTGCATAAATTCAAAATTCTCTAGTGTGGTAATGTTATGGATGAATCTGATTGTTTCAATTAATGAATATTAATATTATATGTGAAATAAAAATTGATAATTGATAAGTTTAATTGGTTTAAATAATTATTAAAGGTTGAATTGATAATACAAGGTGTGTAGAAGTATCTCTTTCAATATAGTCTTCTAGGAGTGAACCAAAACTTCCTATTCTAAACTATAATCTCTTAGATAAGGGTGTTTAATAACAACCATAAAAAGAGAAAGCTTCAATTAATAGCATTAAACATCTTATATTTTCTATCCCATGAATGCTAACTATGCTTGCTCATGAGTGTGCAATATCTACAAATAATAAACACTAGTCTTGGAGATACTTTTCCACCAAAGTAAAAACTTTAGAATCTACTTTTTAAGAACATAAAACATTATTTTTTGCCTTTCCATTCTTTCCATTTTTGAGTTTCTTTGAGTTCTACCTATAAATATGGAATCCAATGTGAGTTAGATCAAGCATTAGTTAAAAAAAAATCAAGAAATGTATAAATAACATAACTAACTAAGACAACTCCTTTAATGAGCTTTTGAAAAAGGAAATTAAGATATATTGAAATAAAACATATACATCAAACCTTCCAAAGATCATCCCACCTCCAAGTATATGGCTCAAAATGTGATTTTCCCCTTTATTTGGTTCTCAAGTCTTTATCGATGATGAGTGGAAATTCTCCTCCATCATCTCAAGTGAATTAATGAAATTGAGCTCATGATATTTGATTAATGTTATGACTATAGTGAATATATCCTATTTCAAATTAAGTATAATAAAACTACACAAAAATGACTTATGGAAAGAATTTTGCATAACAAGTTTAAACCAAAAGAGCTTTAAAATGGTTGGTTTTGTCCCTCCTATTTATAGATTTTTGGAATTGATCTGAATCAACCATGATCATCTATATTAAGATAAATATGTGTAACCATGAATTAATTCAATTTTGGAGACTTATTCCTTAAATATTTCCTTTAATATTTGGAAGGAAGGGGCATTAAAGAGGCATGGGAGGCCTTAAACTTGATATTTGTTACATTAATGGCTTGTGGATGCCACCACCCACAAATGATGTCACCTGATGATGTAGATATTAGAAATCAATTTCCATTTAATAAATATTCAATGACTTGCATGTATTTTCAACTTAACCTCTTCATTTGGATTAATTTCCCTAAGTGAGATTAATCAAATTTTATGCAATTTTTTGGAAATTGGTTGTACACTTAATCAAACTAGTTAAAATGTCAAGTTACTTGGTTTTAATTTAAATGGCGTATGATTAGATAAGGTTTTAGTTACGTATATACTAATACCCCATTTAGGACATTATTTACATAGAATAACACATGTATGTGTCATCTTCTTTCAAATTAGAATAATTCAATGGTTCAGAGTGTCAAATTGCATTTTTATCATTTTAAATCAAAATGATTTAAGAAAATTTATTAGTCATATAGAATGCATTTCCCCATTCAGGGATACATTAGCCTAAATCAGTACTTGTATATAATAAGATCGAACCATTTAATGTATTTAAGTGATTTTGGCCAAAATTATGCATTTGAATGCATTTCAAGTAAGATTAACAATTTAAACATAGTGGTGTTATGAATTGGATGTCTACACTACCCAACATAAAATAAAATTCCACCCATCCAACTCACCTAGTGATTAATTTCTATTATATTGCATGCATCCCTCCACAAAACATGGTTAAACAATACACAAGCTCAACCTACTATTCTATCACCTAGTTATTTAAATGTATACCTATAACTCATTCCCCAGAGTGAAATCCTATTCCAAAAATATCCCATAATGTTATAAAATACCTCATTTAAACTTTTTGAGGTATTCATAAAACCCAAATAAAAAAATTATGGTGGTAGAAGGAGGGCCCACTTGTGTGGTTTCCCAAAAATAGGGGTTAGTCACTACATAGAGTGGCACTAGAGATACCCATGACATTAAAAAGGTCTAGATCCAAATATAGCCTTTTGGTTTCACCATTATCAAATCCGAGGATGCCTAGGCCCATACCTATCATCCTTGAGATACACCAAGCCAAGACACCTTCTCCTATAAGAAACATCCCACCTATCAATCTTCCTATGGCTTAACCTTGGTTATTCATATTTTTTATTTCCATCCCTTGGGATTAAAATGATCTACCAAATAATTAAAAAAGGTATTTTCCTACCTTCTCTCCCTCAAATGGGAGGATGGTAGGATAACACACCAAATATTTCAAAGCTGGTATGAGATTAATGAATGTCATCCCTGAGGATATTTCATGTAAGATTTTTCCATTTATCCTATAAGATTTTTCTTATGATTGGTATCTTAAATTATAATAAAATTATATCACCTCATGGAATGAGTGTTAAAATATATTACTTGCATAATTTGGATAAGTGACTATTCTAATCCTGGTATATCATATCTTTACCAACATGAAGAAGGAACCTAGTGAGTCAATACAAGACTTTGATGTAAGATTATTGAAGATATACACTTGATTATATTTTAATAACAATGGTATTAGGAGTTTGAAAAATCTTTTGGATTGTTGTACCCATCACCTTGATCTCTCTCCTAGGATTTGGTTTACCAACATTTGATGCTGGGGGTCAAAATCCTTCTTTTTCCTAGGGAAGATGAGTTGCATTGGTGGACAAATAAGAAAGGCCAATTTTATGTTAAGTCTGATTACCACCTATTGATCCCTAATGTGCTTAAAATGAGATTTGGGGGAAAGTTTAGAATCATAAACTTATCCCTAAAATTAATGTGTTTTGGTGGGCTACTGTTCATAACAAAATCCTAACTCAAGATAACTTACAGAGGAGGGGATTCACCTTGGTCAATAGGTGCTTTCTATGCTTTTAGAAGGAGTAAACTATCTCTCGTTTAATTCTCCACTATGATTTTTCTAGGGAAATTTAGAATATTATTTTAAGGAATTTTGGCATTCAATGGGTTTGTAATTTTGATATTAGGGAAGTCATTGCCAACTGGTGTCCTTCCTTCTCTCATCCATGGCTTGTTGAGCTTTGGAACCAAACTTTGCCCTATCTTGGTTGGACTGTATGGAAAGAATGTAATAAATTTTTTTTTAGGGATGTTGCTAGAGATACTTCTCAAGTTATTCATTCCTTTTCTAAGAGTCTCATGGAAATTATGATCAATTCTCACATCAAAACTATGGAAAAACCTCTTTATCAAGAAGAGGAGTAAATTGTGACTAATTGGAAAATTCTAAACCAAATCCTAGCTCATAATAATTCTAAATAGTTGTAGATATTAAATACCAGATGGATTCCCTTAAAGCCTTATTGGCTCAAACTAAATTTTGATGGGGCATCTAAGGCAGGTGGTAAGGATAGTGGTGGTGGGATTATTAGGGATGATAAGGGGTGTATGGTTGCTATCTATGCTGGTGGGATAGGCTTTCAAAAAAATAATTATGTTGAATCCTCTTCTCTTTTATGGGGGTGAAATTGGCTATTTCACTTGATATTAGGCAATTACATATTCAGGGAGATTCAAAACTTGTTATTGATGATATTAATAATGTGTTGACTTGTGGCTGGAAATTGAAAGACATTATAGTGGATATATATATCCTTTTACAGTGGATCCCTAGAGTTGATATCTCTCACATATATAGAGAGGGCAATGGATTTGTGGATGATCTTGTAGACCTTGGTCAATAATTTTCAAATTGGTGTTATTTGTGCCAAATTAATAACATCCCTTTATACATAAGGGACTTAATTCAAAAGGAGATGATGTGTCAAAGATGACTCATTATCTTAATAAAGATAGTTTGTTCCATTAGTTTTATTGGAAGATGCTAACGTGTATCTCAAAGTACATGTTTTTTATACTTCAATTGCTCAATGTCATCTCTGCCTTATTACTCCCTTGTGCTAAGGTGAGTTGCTTATTTGTTAATTATAGAGAATTCTTTATAATCATGTTTGAGCATGGGAAGTGTAGTATTAAATTGGTATTAAAAAAGGTAGCTCTCATTAATGATAATATATGCAGACTTCTTATCATAATTCTTTATCAAACTATTAATCTCTCCTTTCATAATAACTTTATGAATTTTTGGTTTTGGGGATTATGTGTCTTTGTTTCGAAGCCTATAATGGGAGGAGATAGTATTTGAATGGATCCAATTTACTATTTCAAGTTTAAAGACAATGATGTGGTCTGGTATTATTATAAGGAAGGTGGTATCAACCCTTTTTTGGAGTGGCTTAATGGCTATGATGAAAATCTATCTGAGTAATTCACTCAGTCATGGCATAACCATAGAGTCACTATTAGAAGAATTAGGTTTGAGGTTTTAGATAAATTTATTGCTATGGTGACTGACCTATCAACTAATGGGACCAAGCTACAAAGGAAAGCAAAAGTGGTGGACCATTCTAACTAGAAGTTATTCCTTGTGGAAAGCAAAGAACTGGTTCCTTACTAGGGAGGATTCAAATAGGCCAAGCTACCAGAGTCATGGGATGATATATGTTTCCTCCTAATGAAATACTTCCCTATGGAGGGGTGGTTTACCAGGTTATACATTTATCATCTTCCTTTACTAAATAATTTTAGATGTAATGCTCATATTAGCTTCTCATTCTATCTACTATCTTCCCTTGAGCATTTAGTTTTTAGGGTTAAAGCTAAGGCAGCTAAGAAACCCTCCAAGAAAGACATTCCCCTACACTAGGGTATTATTATTTTCTTATATAATTTCCACCTTTCTTTGGAGCCACCTAAGTCTATCTAGTCTCATAGCGGTGAAATTTATACCAACCTTGATGATACTACTGTATCTAAAGAGCCTTGTCCTTGCCCTACTTATCATAAGATGAAAGGGGTTTCCTTTTCTCTATCTAATGAGGAGACTACCATGTTGACCACTACCCACACTCCAGTCTCTAAAAGTAGTGTAAAGGGTGGGAATAGGAAAATTATGGAGGTGGAAGAGGAAATTGTGTAGGATGTTGTGGGGATCACAAAAAATCTTAGCAGTACTCCTGTGGGACCTAGTAGTAAAACTAATCCATCTACCAAGGATAAGAAGGAGGGATTATCCTCTGGGGTTAGGAGGTTAGGGAGGATTGCTAGAAAAAATACATCAAAAGCTAAACTTATTAATTATTTAGAGAGTTCTTCTAAAGAATCCACCCAGAGGGATGAGGCCAAGGTTATTAAAGTCTAGGTTATTTACAAAGATGTAGAGGGTAAGAATGGGAACAAATAGACTGATGTTTTTGGTGGTGTTGTTGGTGATCCTAAGGATAATTATAATGAAGGGGGAAGGATTTTTGTGGAGGAATCTACTAATGATATAGAGGAAGGTGTTGATTATAGGAATGACATTGCTACCCTGAAGGGTCGTGTGAAGAAACTAGAACATTTAATTTTCACTATGCTTAGGTGTACTATGTTACTTAATATTTCTATGTTGTAGGATCTTGAGACTATAGATATTGAGGACAAAGATGATAATTTAAAACAATTAGATGAATCTATTGAATCTTTAGCTAAAATATGGGAGAATCTTTCTCCTTAATTCTGGTTTCTTTTATGTTGTTTATTCTCTACTTCTTCATACATACTGTCTTTAGTCTAGTTATGTTGTCTTTATTGTTTATGCTAGTTAAGTGGGATATGTTGTAACTATTTTGAGTCTCTTTTGTGCTGATGCCTTTGGGGTTACTTTTTCCTATTTTGTATGGGTTTGACCCGTTATTTTAGCTGCCTTATATAATCAAAAACACTATGTATAATCCAAATGTGAATATAATGCTTGATATATAAAATAATGCCCCAAATCCTATTACTATAGTGTTTTTTACTAAGATTACCACCACCAATACTTTAGATTTGGCATTCTAAGAAGCTATTAATATTTTCTAGTAGCTTAATCCATAACTTAACCCTCATAATCTAGGGGGAAAACATTCAACAATGAACTCCCATATTTGAATATAATTCCAAATGCTGATTAGAATGCCCCTACATTTAGTCAAAATTATTTGTACACTCTACCTCCTATGATGCAACAAATAACAAATCAAAATTATGATTTCTTGAAAAATTAGGTATAAAGGAATGGCCACAAGTAAAATCAACATCAGGATCACACCAATGTATCAGTAATTTAATGTTTTGAATCCAACAAAGCTAAATTGGATTATATACAAAAAATGGTCCAGACATTGAGCAATAATTTATTGAATATGTAGAAAAGGATGGGTAATACCATTAATCATAATTACAACTAGAGTTCTAGATTTACAAGATACAATAGGGTTTTGAATAATCCCACCAATAATGTAAAAAAATAATAGTCTAATGAGAAATAATTTATTGAATATGTAGAAAATTATGAGTAATACCATTAATCATAACTACAACTAGAGTTCTATATTTCCAAGATACAATAGGCCTTTGAATAGTCCCACTAAAAATGTAGAACAACAATAGTCTAATAAGATACCAAAAATCAATATTATGGAGATAGCTTTGCCCAACTGGTGTAGGGTTTACAACACATCACAACATGGATAATTAGACTATATAGAGTTATGTGTAGCCTTTAAAATTTTCCAAAGAGAAATGATTAAACAATATCAAAGGAGGATATAATATTGTTGAGGATATGAAGAAAAATAAGGAAAACATCACTCTTCATGAACTAACACAAATCAAAAAGCATAAGGAGATCTTATGGAAGTCCATCACATGTAAGTCTATTGTATAAAAGGCCAAGACAACAAACCAAAATTTATAAACAAAAGAAATCATGAGGTTCCCCCTTTCTTGCTAACCATTTGGTCATTTGGAAAGAATATACATAATTGTCTAGTATATTTTGGAGCTTTAGCAATAATAATGTCAAATTCTATTTGTCAAAATCTTGGTTTGACCCTAAATCCATCCAAGAGGACTATATCATAGCTAGATAAAATAATAGTTCCTATATTGGGAGAAATTAATAATGTGATAATTTAGGTTGCCTCAAAACCTAGAGTAAAAATGAATACCAACATCTTTATAGTGGATATTCCTGAAGGATATGGATTATTATTGAGTAGAGATTGGTAAAAAATGTTAAATGGATATCTTTCCATGAAATTTTTGCATATTTGGTTGCCCTAGAGATGTATTTCCAACTAGATTAGGATTGATCGAGATCCATGGATGAAGAATCCTATTAAAAATTACAATAAAAATAATGAAGAGGTAAGTTATAACTCTCCCATCCTTGGATTTTTTATATTTACTATGAGACATGAAGTACTAGAAGAAATTTTGGGCCCTTCCTAATTGTGGACCCTCCATTTTGATAGATCAATATCCCTGAAAGGATCAGGCATCTATATTGAGCTAGTTAATCCATAAGGAAATAAATTGTTAACAACATACAAGATCCAATTCCCATGCACCAATAATAAAGTAGAGTATGAGGCCCTAATTATAGGATTATAATTTTCCCTTAATAATAATGTTAAATAAATGATGGTATATAGAGAATCTAAACTTATTATTAACCAAGTCAGAAATAAATATCAATAAAAATTGTCATATCTAAAAAAATATAATAATAGAGATTGAGATCTAGTTAAATCATTTGAAGCTTTCAACATAGTAGCTATTCTAAGAGAACAAAACCAATATGGTAATTCAATGGCCACTTCAATATCAAATTTGACACCCTTATAGGAGTCAAAAGTCTATAAGTTCTCCATTGAATCAGTACCTTGTCCTTTAGTACTAGACAATGTTGAAAATTTTCAAGTGTTTGATGATAACCAATAGATTGTTTAATTTTTGACAAATTTAGGATATTTTAAATCTCAAATAATTAATGATGAGTAAATAAACCATAAGTACCATGAATAATTAGATGAATAAGGTGTTATCCAACTAAAGGAGAATCATCTCCCATTGGGAAGGGTAACCATGGAAAGGACCTTTGATATAGATACTCAAGCATAATTTTAGAGGAAGCTCAAGGTTAATGAATCCAAAATCAGATTAGAAACCATAAGTGAAGAGTTGGATGCACACTTCATCAATATTGGCTTAAATTGTGCATGACATGAAAGGTAAAATGTAAAGGAACCAATTATCAAGTATAAAGATGTAATTTCATGGACTTATGATGACTTAATAATATTCAATCCCAAAGTCATCATCCATATGATTCCACTCAAGCCTAATCATAAACCATTTAGTTAAAGGTAAAGGGCAGTTAATTCTATCTTGGAACCATTGATCTAGAAGGAAGTAGAGAGGTTACTAAGTTTTAGGATAGTTTTTCCTATCAAGCATTCAACTTGGGTGGCTAATCTATTTTCAGTTAGTAAAAAGAGTGGTTAGATCAATCTATGTGTCAACTTCAAGAATCTTAATATAGCTTCTAAGAAGGACAATTGCCCTTTTCCCTCCTTAAATGAGGTAATACAAATTATGAGTGGGTCTAAAATGATGTCTTTCTTATATAGATTTTCAAGCTATAATTAGGTACTAGTCAAAGCATAGTATTGGGATGAAAATGGCATTTAATACAAAATGGGAAACATATACATATAAGTGAATGCCATTTGGGTTGATCAATGCTAGAGTTACTTTTTAAAGAGTAATGGATCATGTATTCCAAGGAATGATAGGCAAGTGCATAATTGTATACATGGATAATTTCATTATTTTATTTAAAAATAGAATGAATCATATTGACCACCTTTAATCCATTTTTTAAAGGTGTAGGAAGTTTGGTGTATCACTTAACCTAAAGAAGATTATATTTATCATTATCGAAGGCAAGTTGCTAGGTCACATTATTACTAAATATGAGATCACCATTGACCTAGACAAGATCTAGGAGATTTCAAAAATAATGTTTTTAAACATCAAAAAATAACTCAAATCCTTCTTTGGGAAGATAAATTTCATAAGGAAATTTATATCAAGATTTATAGAGATTTTTAGGCCCCTAAACATAATAATCAATCAAAATTCCAAAGTGGAGTGGACACCTAAATCTAAGAAGTCCTTCCAAGACATAAAGAAGGATATTTCTCAATCCCTAGTGATGGTAAACCCAAATTTTACTAAATTTTTTTTATTGTACTCATTCAACTCAGATCATACTATCAATACCATACTTCCATAGAAAAGGGAATAAAGTGAGAATCCTTTTATGTTCATGAGTACTAACTTGAAATCTGGAGAGATTAATTACTATCTAATTGATAATCAAATCTTTGTTCTCATCAAGTTGGTTAAGAAATTTAGGCACTACATCTTCTAGAATAAGACCATTTCTATAGTACCAGATCTTATTGTCAAGCCTACACTAGGATACAATGAATTTAGGGAGCATAGAGGTAAATGGATGGAAAATATTCAAGAGTTTGATATTTAAATTAAACCTACTAGGATCATTAGAGGATAAGGCATTATTGTATTATTGACTAAACCAAATTCATGCATTGTAGAGATGGAATCCTAAGTGAGTTAGATCAAGTATTAGTCAAGAAAAATTGAGAAATGTATAAATAACATAACTAACTAAGCCAACTCCTTCAATAGGGTTTTTCAAAAGGAAATTAAGAGCTATTGAAAGAAAGAAAATACATCAAACCTTACAAAGAGCATCCCACCTCCAAGTGCAGCTCAAAACATGATTTTCCCCTTGATTTGGTGCTCAAGTCTTTATCAATGATGACTGGCAATGCTACTTCATCATCTCAAGTGTGCCAATGAAACTAGGCTCATGATATTTAATCAATTTTATGCCTATAGTGAAGCTATATTATTGAAATTTAAGAAAAATAATACTAAATAAAAATGACTTATGGAGAAAATTCTGCATAATAGGTTTAAACTTCTAAAGTTTTGAATGTGATCATAACCAACCATGACCATCCATCTTGAGATAAAAATGTGTGTACATAAATTAATTTAATTTTGGAGACCTAATCTATAAATATCCCTATAAAATTTGGAAGGGGTATTAAAGAGGCATGGGAGGATTTTAACTTGATATTTGTTGCATTTATGACTTATGGATGCCACCCCATAAATTATTTCACTTGATGATGAAAATATTAAAAATCAATTTCCAATTAATAAATATTCAATAACTTCTATATATTTTCCACTTAAGCCCTTGATTTTGATTAATTTTCCTAAGTGAGATTAATCAATGTCAAATTACTAGGTTATAACTTGACTAGATTATAATTAGAAGAATGTGTCAATTTTATAATAACAAATATCTAATTTAGGATATTTTTGACATGAAATAACACATTCATATGTCATATTATTCTTAATTAAAAGAACTCGGTAGTTTATAGCATCAAATTGTATTTTCATCATTTTGACTTGAAATGATTTGAGAAAAGTTAATAATCACATAAAATACATTACCCTATTCAAGGATACAGTAGCCTAAATTAGAATTTATATATGAAAAGATCAAACCATTTAGCATGTTTTAGTGATTTTGCCCCAAATTGTGCATTTGAATAAATTTTGAGTAAGATTGATACTTTCAACACAATGGTGTTAGGAATTGGATGTCTACATTTTGCCCCTATTTGAAAAGGTGTAGTGAGACATTTAAATGAATCAATTTCTTTAAAAAAAATATCTATCAAGAAGAAATTTAAAGGAAATGACCCATGATGACCCCTGAAGAGAACATACAAGGATGAATTAAAGGAATGAAATCTCAAAAAGAGAGAAAAAGATTAAATCTATAAGAGATAATGAATGCATACATTGATGTTCAGTGATCAAAATATAATAAAATATAATGGGTCCCAAAGTGGGAGGAAGTGGGAAGGAGAAAATCCAAATATATAAGAAACACACCAAAGCCAGGGTGAAAGTGGTATACTTAGGGAATGATCAATCCCAAGATAAATTGCATAATTAAAAATTTTCTAGAACAAGGGTAAAAGATATATAACTTGGAATTATAAGAAAAAGGAGAGCATTACTCTAGAGAAAATAAATAATAATGTGCCCCAGTAGAATGAATTTGATTAGTTGATAAATCAATTTTACTGTATTAGGGCTGATTTTGATCACTAATAATTGATTGTGCCTTAGTAGGGCTAATTTGATTCAGTGATTGATCAAAATGTTGCACCCCATTAGGGAAAATTTGGCAAGCATAAATTAAGGATATAACCTAATGCATATATTAAATATGAGTGGGCATGAACGTAGATGTGATTATCTTGATGATTGAAATAGCCACAAAAATCAAGCATACAAGGATGCATAAAGTGATGAATAGAATAATAAAGGTAGTCAAACTAACCCAAGATGTGGCATGTATCTAAACATTGCCTACATAGTCCATATGGACCTCAAGATAATTTATTTCACCCATAAGTGGTAGAAAATAGAATGAAGAATGGATAAAATAGAAGAAAAATGCACCATTGTTTAATTAGACTTATAATGTATGCCAATATATGCATGTCTTGCATAGAGTCAGACATGTAAGTTATTTGTGTTTAATTTCATTGGTGTACTAAAATTTGATCTCTAGAGCTACATTAAATTTAAAACTTGGATCCAAAGCACTTGACGCTTCTTATAGGAATATTGAAATTATGCATCATAAGTATGAGTAACTTATAATGATATTATATTTCAATTGTGATGAAATGATTCAAATGTGAATATTTATAACTTAGGATAATGGTAAGAACTATCAAGACCAGAGTTACAACTATTTACATTTAAACAAAAATAAAGAAAAATCATACATAAATGTAACCAAACTTAAAATTGATATATGAATAGTCAAGATTTAAGTAAGAACAAGAATATATAAAAGTAAAGAAATAACATGAAAACCAAATATGAATAATCAAGATCCATGTGTATAATCAATATGTACTTTGAAAGCAAAAAAAAAGACCAAGACAAAATAGTAAAACAAAATACCAAGACTAAACAAGAAGAAAAAACAAGGAATAAAAAGGAACAAAATATCAAAAAAACATAAAAGGAGAGGAAATAAATCACAATAAAACATCAATAAAATTCAAATAAACACACACAATTAAGAGTTAATCATAATGTTAGTGCAAACATAAAATAATTATTCATGCATGTGTAATAGAGGTGCTAATTTCTATGATAGAATAACAAGAACAAAGGACACCAAATTTCCCCCAAGTGATAGGGAAGCAACAAAACACCAAAATGGTGGGAAAATAAGAAAAGGAAGGGGGTGGCCAAGCTAGCTCCAGATGTACAAGACAAGAGGATATTGCCTACATAGTTCTATGGATGTGAGATCCAACATGAAATTAAGGCCAAATGTTGTTTTCCTAACAAATTGGATAGAAAAAAGTGATGATAAGGAAACATGATTAATATTATATAGGAAATAAGGAAAATGGGCTCGCAAAATGGCAAGAGTGTTCAATGAGTACTTATAAAATGGCAAGAGCATGTAGATCAAAATAAACAAAAGTACAAAATGATGTTTATGTTCTTTTTATCAATCATTTTTTAATGTCTTTATCTTTTTAGAATAAAAAACATGAATGAAATATTAACAAAAGGCCTAGGGGACTGCCTAATTGAGGAGATGCATGTCCACAGGTAAAATTTCAATCAACAGCTAAACTGGTTACAATGGGGATCATGAATATAAATAATGGCATAGGTAACCAACTAATCAAAGAGATGCACATCCAAAAATAGAAGTTACAATAATATCTAAATTGGCTGCAATGGCCAAAGCTTATAAATTGGTGAGGGCAAGATCCTACTAACGAAACAATGCGTACAAAACAAGAATAAAATGATAATAGAACAATATATAGCACTAGATAAAATCTAAAGAACCATTCGATAGGCAAAAAAATTTATATGAACCAATGTATTTTTAAAGAAAAGAGTTGTCAAGAATAATTTAGAAGGAAATGATCCATGATACCCCCTTGAGATGACATACGAGGATGAAAGATAGAGATGGACTCTTGAAAAGAGAGAGAAAGTGAAATTAACCCATTTATAGGATTAAATCCATATAATATAATACTTGCACACATTGAGTCTCAGTGATCAAAATATAATAGAATATAATGGTCCACAAAGGTAGGGGGAAGTGGGAATGATACAATCCAAAAAATGGACAACATACTTTGAACACACATAAAATAAGGTGTAAGTTGTGCGCTTAGGGAATGATCAATCTAGAGACAAGTTGCATACTTTAAAGTCTACCATAATGAGGGTAAAATAAGTTTAGAAGAAAAAAGAGAGAATTTCTCTAGTTAAAGTAAATAATAATGTGCCTTAGTAGATTGAATTTGATCGGTTGATAAAGTAATTTTACCCCAGTAGGGTTGATTTTTATCACTGATAATTGATTATGCCCTAGTAGGACTGATTTGATTTGGCAATTGATCAAAAAATTATGCCCCAGTAGGTCAAAATTACCAAACATAGCTCAAGGATATAACCTAATGCAAAGATTAAATATGAGCAAACACAAACATAGATGAGATTGTCTTGATGATTGAGATAGGCATAAAATACTAGACATATGAGGATGCATAAAGTGATGAAAGAGATGAATAGAAGAATAAAGGTGGTCAAGATGACCCAAGATACATCATGTATCTAAGCACTACCTACATAGCCCAGATGGACCTCAAGCCAATGTAGTTCACCTAGAAGTAGTATAAAATACAATGAGGAATGAATAATAAAATAAAAATAAACCACTATTTGATTAGACACATAATGTATGCCAAAAGATGCATATCTTGCATAGAGTCTTGCGTGGAAGCCATTGGTCTTTGGTTTCATCAGTACATTGAAAGATGATCTTCAGAATTGCATTAACTTTGAGACTTGGATTCAAATCACTCGACGCTTACTGTTTACCCCTCTTTGAGAAGGTGTGGTAAGACATTTGGACAAAGCAACATCTTTCCAAAGAAAAGAGTTGTCAAGAAGAAGCTGAGAGGAAATGACCCATGATACAAAAAAGGAAGAAGAAGACAAAATAGAAAAATAAAAGACCAAAACTAAACAAGAAGAAAAAGGAAAGGAATAAGAAGGAACAAGATATAAAAATAACATAAAAGTAGAGGAAATAAATCATAATAAAACATCAATAAAAATCAAATAAACACACACAAACAAGAGCTAATCACAATGTTAGTGCAAACAAAAAATAATTGTTCATGTACATGTAGTAGATGTGTTACTTTTTACAATAATGTAGTAATAACAAGGACACAAAGATGAACCTAAGGATAGGGAAACAAAAAGATAAAAAAATAGGGGAAAAAGAAGAAAAGGAAGGGAGGTGGCTGAGCTGACTCTAGATGTACAAGACAAGTGGATGTTGCCTACATAGTTCCATGGACACAAGGTCCAACATGAAATTTAAGCCAAATGTAGTTCTCCCTAAAAATGGGATAAAATAAATGGGATGAGAAGAAAACATGATTGATTCTATATAATAAATGAGGAAGATGGGCTTGTAAAATGGTGATACCATTCAAATCAGTGCTTGTAAAATGATGAGTGTGGAGATCAGAATAAGAAAAAGTGTAACATAATGTTATTATTATTTTTGTTAATAATTTTATAATGTTTTTGTGTTATTGGGATAATCAAAAGAAATGAAATATTAAAAAAAAGGCCTAGGAAACTACTTAACTAAGGAGACGTAATTATATAGGTAAGAGTTCAAATAATATCTAAACTAGATGCAATAAGAATCATAAATATAAAAAATGGTGAAGGGAGCCAACTAATCAAGGAGATGCACATCCAAGAGTAAAATTTACAATAATAGATAAATCTGATTGCAATGGCCCATGCTCATAAATCGATGAGAGTGAGATACTACTAAGGAAACAATGCCTACTAAACAACAACAAAATGATAATAGAACAATATGCAATAATAGGTAAAATTTGAAGAACCATTCAACAGGAAAAAGCCATGAGCTAATGTATCCATGTTCACTTATCTATAATAGGAAGATGCAAAATACTATTCAAGATAAAATAATTTATATAACTAGAATTGAATGTGTCCAAAATGCCTAAGAGTCATAATATGGACCATAATTGGGTAAGGGATAGAACTATTTTAGGCTATAACGGCTCGAGGTATGAAAAGAATATGGTTCTAAGGAGAATGATCTAGGAAAAAAATGAATAGGGTATAAAAGAGGATGTTCCAAGGTGGGATAAAAAGAGTCAAGCTAGAATATAAACAATCTAGAGTACCAACAATCAAAAGATTCAACTGTCTAGAGTCATAAAAGAATGCGCATCTTATAAGAACAGTCCAAGGTAAGTCAAAACAAATTGAATATGGTCCAAGATAGGATGGTAAAAGATATAATAATGAGATAAAATGACTTCAACACAAGTTTACCCCATGTAAGGGGTCTTGTAGACAATGGTTCAATATTTTTTAAGTGTATAGCCACTTGAGATGTACAATGTTCATGGGCTCTGGAAGTTCTTCTCCACCTAGAGTAGACAATCAATATGTCCCTAATACATAGTATGATATGCTAACATATGTTCCTAGCCAATTAGGTTATAACTTACCCTTTTTATTTCATTAAACATTTATGTTCTTCTAATTATATTTCAAAACCAAATCATGAATTTAAAACTCCCAAGGGATAATGCACTTATTGTAGCTTTTGCGTAATCTATTATAATAGGTTTGTAAGTTGTCTAGGGAAACAAAATGCTTACCATCAAGGACTTATAGTTCTTATAACCTATAGACTCTATAATATTCATAATCTTCAATATTATCTAAAGATACTCACAATGAAGGAATCTTGATCTCAATCAAGATGATAATTTCTATGTCATAAACAAGGGAGTATGGAGTGGCTCCTGTGGGGGTTCAATGACTAGTGCGATAAGCCCAAAGGATAGGAAAAATTTTCAAGTGCCAATTATGGCTAATGTCATTTAAAATATTCTTGAGTATGGCCATAATGGTTTTGTTTTATGCCTTGTATTATCCATTTCCTTGCAATTTTTATGGTGTAGATGTTTTGTGCTTGATTTAGAATTTTACACAAAGCTCTTTAACATCTCTATTTACAAAAGATCCACCATTATCGAATATAATGCATGTTAGGATACCATATCAACAGATGATATAATAATGTATAAACTTATAAATCTACTTCCTAATGACATAAGTGAGAAGAATGGCCTCAATCCATTTAGTAAAATAATTGGTAGTGGTAAGAATATGTTTATGGCCATCTAAAGATGTTGGGTTTGTTTTCCCAATGAGATCGAGGCCCAATGTAGAAAATTACCATGTTGTAGTGATCAATTGTAGTGGTAAAGAAGGTGCATGTATCAAATTTCCATGTTGTTGACAAGAAACACATTTCCTTACATAATTACAATCATCTATCTCCATTTTGGGCTAATAGTAACCTATTTTGAGGAGATTTTTAGTTAGGACTACACCATTGGTGTAGGCCCCCTAAATTCCTTCATGAATATCCTTAAGTCCTAACTTGGATTCTCTCAAAGATAAATAAAAAATTACCTATTGTTACCAATAATTTCACCCTAGAAGAAGGTGTTCATGCCTCTTCCATATTTGTGCAACATGGGAACATTTCTAGTTATGTTGGTCTACCTATATTGGAAATGAGCTTCTAGATTTAAGGGCTAGCTCCCTAAATGTATCTTAAAGTGATTTCACCTATGATAATGCTTGATTATTGGAAAATATTTAGGATTAAAATGGGATGAACCTAATATAAAGGGGGCGATACACCGATATGTTTTTCATATGACCATCATACTTTCCTACACTAAGAAACAAGGCACACAAACTAGCTTCTGAGTCCTATGGATTCAAACATGAGTATTTCAATATGGAGGTAAGATTCATGAGATATATCCAAGGTAAGTAAACCATAGGGTAGTTTAAATAACTAAGGCTCATTTTACACTTAAATGATAGGCTCATACACTTGACAACAATTCATATGACCTGTTAGGACAAGAACTCTTGTACGAACATGAAAGGATAAGGGAAGAAAGGATAAAGAATTGTCACTTTTCATCACCATACATCACTTTCATACTTAGAAAATTATTTAAGAACTCAAAAATTATATTTGAATTAATGTTCAAAGGTAAAGTATGACATCATTCTAGCATGGATTCATCATATATGCATTATAACTAGTCTACAAGGGCCAAAATGATAGCTACTTATAGCATTTGAGAGAGAGAAGTAGGAAAAAAGAAGCCCAAAAGGAAATCAAATTAGTTCAACCTCCTTTGAACCATGGTTGCAATTAATTCTACAAATGTTCTCATAATAGCTTCTTGATTGATCTTGGCTACTTGAAGTGGGTGCATAATTAAATTGTTCTTTCATTGATTCTCCCTAATGGTTACAATAGTAGGATCAAGTTATTTTAAATTGGGTCCTAGAATCAATGTAGTTGTAATCCTCAAATCAATTTGTTAGAGATTTATCTTGGTGCTAACTTCTCCAAACAATTTTTTTTTGTACACCCAGTGGGATCAAGGTCCAAAAGAGTGGAAAGATTATTGGTGTTTCTTTCTTATATCATATTTTGAAATCAAGCAATATAGTACCAATGGTGACTCCAAATGATAACTTCTAGTTGTAATCAATCCATGTATCTTTAGTTGAAGTTTTGATCATTTTTTTACATTTCCTTTAATACATGAGGTTGATATGAATCCCCACTATGGACCTCCTTATCAACCTTACTATGAACCAAATTATACTCCCCAATAGTCCTATCAAAATTACTATCAATGCTATGAGCCATGGCAGCCTTATAATCCTCCATTTCCCCCAGATAGACACCATGTTATTAGATAGCCCTATAAGGAAGGCTACCAAAATACCCATCAATAAATGGCTCCCTATTAGTCCCAATATGAGACTACCTACCATACCATGATGCCTATGAACCTCAAAAAGACTCCTATGAGTCTTGATATGAGAAACTAGATGTTTACATAAATTATACACAAAGGTATTAAAAGGTAAGATATAAATTCTTACAAATTAAAGTGTAAAAAAATGAAGCTGGTCTTGATCCCCATCATTACCCTCCTCTTCCTTCAATTTTTCCATCTTATATCAAGTCCTATTGACATCCATACCACAGTTCCTGGATCTTGAATATGAAGTGAGTACATGGGATGATGAGTATGGCGTGCTTCCTGATCATCTCATGGAATGGTTGAGAGGTGCTAACCAAAGTTATATGCAAAAGTTGGATACATTTGAAGAAATAGAATTAACTCAATGGTAGATCAAGGAATAAATAAAATTGGCAAAGAAGTGCCTTCAATTATCAATATATAGGATAATTATGTGAGAGGACAAAGAGTTAAAAAATGAACATGTTGCTATTGAATAATTTCAAGAAAGTTATTGGAAAAATGCAAATCCTACTTATGTAAATGCATATTCTTCTAACCAGCCTAATAAATCACTTCCCTATGAACTTATTAGTGCTTTCCTCTTTCCTAAATCCACTCACAACCACTCTCCTATCCTTCACACTCCATCCCTAATCACATCTCATCGTTCAACTACATCTTATATTCTAGTTCCTTCACATGAGCCCATCTTGAGGGAATCAAGTGAAGAGGAGAAAATCTAAGCCAAGGCTAACCAAGAAGATGTAACAGGTGAATATGAGGAGGAAATCACCATAGGGACTCCCCATGGTGACAACAAGTGCAATTCTACCTTCTTAGATGAATAAAATCACATTGAAGATCGTACCATAGCTATTGGTGTAGAGTTTGATTTTAGAGAGGAACATATTGAAGACTCTTTTGTAGTTGTCCACGAGGAATATGTCCAAGATTTGAATAAAAAGTCATTTGAAGGAGACTTCATGTCTAATCATGAATTTATGGATGACCATCTCAAGCATGAGGTGGAGTGTACTATCAAAGAAGAAGGTCAAATCACTTCTCAAGAAGTTGTATTCCTAAGAGAGTCTCATGAGACAAAGATAGATGAAAAAAATCTTAAAGAAGACATTCATGAGGTAGGTGAAAATTACTTGTGGAAAAAGTTTGATTTCATATGTCATGAGTCTGATCATCTTGATAAGGTTACTCCTCCCAAGAAGTCTACATCTGATTTTGATGACTCTAACAAGCATGTTGATGATTGTCTCAACAATCATGGAGAAAGGTCTCATGTTGTAAAGGAAGAGGGACTATGACATTATCCTAATGCCATATGAAAAGAGTTTGACAAGGTGGAGTAATCTAATGATGCTAGTGTCTAATATATTGTAGACATAGAAAGTAAGGGCAAGGAAAAGGTTGAGTTTCCTTAAGAAAAATTAAGAGATCCACCTGGTATGGAGACATATCCAAAGGTGTTGGATCATGAAGAAGAAAATATTGATGCTCCCAAACATAAATTACAATCTATCAAAGAGAAAATCAAGGTTGATAGGACTATCATATCTTTAAATTTACACATTAAGATCCAAATACTTGATAAGGTGGAGATATTTTTTTCCATATAAGATAATGAACAAGATTGGGTGGACTATTCAGAGCTCCTTAATGAGCTTTAAGAACTTGTAGTTGAAGAAAAAACCAATCTTATTAAGGATACTATGGAAACCAAAAAGGAAAACCTTGTTCAATCACCATTGAAGGTCATATCTAAAGAGATATACAAGAAAGTTGAGGCTATTTGGATGCAGGAAGAGTTCATTTCCATAGCCAACCTATTTGGAGCTATTGAGTTCTCATTAAATGTCATGCCAAGGAAATTGGAAAACACCATAAAGAATATGAATGCATCAATGTAAAGGATCAAAAGGCTACATGTCTCATTCAACCCTTCATATCATAAAGTAAGTGAATTTTCAAACTTCCCCTTTGATCCTGGAGGAATTTTTCATCTCATGTTAGTTAGTGCTTAGGTTAGTTTGTTTAGGTGTGTGTTTCCTTTCTTTTTGTTTTGTGTCCTAATAAGTTCTCTTAAAGCACATTTATGTTTTTTCTTGGTTCTTGTCTTGTGTGTTACTTATTCTTTGTATTTCCTTGTGTTTTATGTGTTATTCAAGGCAATTTGTATGTTAAGCCTATTGTACATGTGAATCTATATCCCAATGGACAAGATTAGGTAACTGGTCATGGCATAACAAACATGCCACCCCTAAGAAATCACTAAGAATGTTGATCATTTTTCCCCATAGGCCAAAATGGGTCAACCCCCTATAGTCAAAATACTGTATAGGAGATTTGTATAATGTTATAGGGTATGTTGTAGCTTTTTTGATGTCATTTTATATGCCATGATGGTTTAGTCATAGTCTAACTTAGTCCTTGTGTCATTTGGTGTCTAAGGGACCATTTTAAATTTATTTATTAAATTCATTTTAGATTCAAGAGTCATACTCTAACTTAGTCCTTGTGTTTAATGAAATTAGAGCATGGATCAAGTTGATAATGGATGAGAAAATGAATAGTGTTGTAGAGAACCTAAAGGATTCCAATATTGATTTTAATGAGTATGGAAGTGCCTATCATTCATTTGGTTATTCATTTTGTTTATCTAGACATTTTGGGTCTAGCATCAAAATTTTTGAGTAGGTAGTTTGTTGACACCATCATTACCACATGTGGATGAGTCAAGAAGAATTGGTCATATGGGTCTGTTCAAATTATTCCCAATAAAATATGTGACAAGTTTTAGTTTGTCTAACAAAATGCATCAAAATATATGTGTTAAGAATTAAAAAAATTTAAACCAAATTTAAATCACCATAAAATCACATAACTAAATTTCAAATGTGTGAAAATCAGATTTAATTATGCACTAACATGCACCACAAAAATAATTACTAAAATCATATTTAAATGAAAGCATAAATGGAGAGAACAAAATCAATAATAAGACATAACACAAATATACCATGGTTTACCCAATGTGGGCTACATACACTAAGAAAGTCCTCAAATAAAATAGTAATATGAAACAAGATTACAATGAACTCTCACAGAGATAGAAAATTTTTGTAGAAAATGCTACACTTTCACCTATACCTGCACAATAATGTATCTCACAAGTGACTATACCACACCCTATAAATTAACACCTTCACTTTTAAAAACATCTAAACTTTGACTCTGTCTCTCAAAAGCCACACCTATAAATAAAATCATCAACCTCTAAAAGGTCACACCATACCCTGTATAAATAACAAATGATGAAGAAATCCATCCCCCAAGGAGAAACTCACCATCCTTCTCTAAAGAGACCTTATCCACCTAGGAAACACACCATTTCACCTAATCTTGCTTATCCATAAGCCCCATCAAGAAGAAACACACCATACTCCTCTAAAAGGCACAACTTCTAATGCAAAGTTATAACAACCAACTCCTAGTAATGAGAAAGTCCACTCCACTTCCATAATACATCATAGAAATTATTAAATAGAACATTTAATAGTTTTCTCCTCCTATGAAAATTAAATATATAACAATTAATTCCCTAAAATAAGGAAATAAATACCACTTCCAATAAACATGGAAGTCAACATGAAAATTATTAAATAAGCATTTAATAATATTCATACACATGAGGAATAAATGCAAAATGCACTCCCCACATCCTTGGAGATCTTTAAGACCTAAAAATGTACCATCATGGTCATGTGATATCCCCAAAGGGTTCCACACTCAACAATCTCCCACTTGTAGACCGTTTCTCCTGAATAGAATCTATCATTGCTCCATACCACTAATGCCAACCAAATCTAAACATGGTCTCAATTTGTCTAAAGTGACCAACTTGGTCATCATATCCATAAGATTTTGGCTAGTATGAATCTTCTTTAGCTTCACCAAGTTCTCCTCCAAAGCTATCCTAATGAAGTGATAATGTAACTAAATGTGTTTCATCCTCTAGTGGAAAATGGAGTTCCTTGTGAAATGAATAACACTCTGACTATCACTTTATAGTCTCCCAAATTCTTTCTCATACCGAAACTCTTGAAATAAATATTATAACCAAATCATCTCTTTAATAGCCTCTATGGTAGCAACATACTCTACTTATGTGGTTGACAAAGCCATAACTTTTTATATCCTAAAAATACAACTAACCACTATATCTCCAATAGTAAATATATAACCTATCATACTTATCTTGTTATCAATATAACCTACCATATCTGAGTCCACATAACCACATAAAGTGGTATTTGATCCACCATAACATAATGAAAAATCCATAGTTCCTCTCAAATATCAAAGAATCCATTTCACTACTACCAATGCTCATAACCTAGATTACTCATATACCTAACCACAACTCCCACTACTACCTCTCTTAGTTGTGAATGCGATCTTCATTATATATTCCTTGTCAACCAACACTTGATTGTATCCTAAAAAACCATCAAGAAAAGACATCATGGCTAAACCTAAAATAATTTGTATTACTTGGTCAAGAGAGAGAAAATGATAATTATCCTTTTTAGATGCCTTATTTAGATTTCTAAATTCAATACATAGTCTAATCTCACCATTCTTCTTTCTGACTATCACCAAATTGGCCACCCAGGTAGAGTGCCTAATGAGATATACTATTCTAGCATCTAAGAGTCTTTTGACCTCTTTAAAGATCATGGGTTCTATGATGGGGTTCATGGGTCTTTGTTTCTACCTAAAGGGTTTTCAACTCTCTTTAAAAATGTATAGTATGGGTGGTGAATCTTGGGTCAAATATCTTTAAGTCATAATATGACAAAGCTATGACATCTTTGTATTTTTTAACTCTTTGGCTCTCTTATTATCAGCACTAGTATATGATTTTCCAATATTAACTAGCTAAGGTTGATGTTGAGGTCCAAGATCAATTGTATTTTAATCCTTCCCACTTACTTTGGGAACCTTAGAAGCTTTAGCTAGCTTATTTTGATCAATAGTATATCTAAGGCAATCATCCCTTTAAGGATCTTGTTATCATTCAATTGAATGACTTTACCATCAAATTTGATTTATCTAAATTCATTTCCATTAGCCTCATCAATGATTAAAGCCTCAAATGCTCCTAAATTAGTCATGAAGTTTAGGATTTGTTGATCATCACTAAAGACCTGTAGATGGTTCACATTGTTTGGGACAAAAGGGCAAGGTATGAGCTCAATACTAAATTTAGGTGAATCTTTGTCAAGCATGATATTAGCTACAACAGAGGCAAGCTCATCAATAGCTTTATTTTCTTCCCTTGGGATATAAACAATATTCAAGGCATCAAAAGATTCCACTAGATCCCAAACTCTAAATTTTTACCTCTTGAGGTATGATAGTTTGCATTGATACTTGATTTACTACTAGTTCCAAGTTACCTTAAAATAATAGTTCATTGACCTTGTTTTTTATGGAAAATTATAGTCCTAAAATGAAAGCCTCATATTTTATGAGTTTGTTGGTGTAAGGAAACTAGAGTCTATAATAAGCATGGTATTTATTACCAATGGGTCTAGTTAGAATAATGCCCATCCTAGATCTAGCTTTACACCTAGCCCCATAAAAATTCAACTTCCATAGCCTAGGATCAACATTAGAAGCTTTAGGATCATAAAATTTGGTAGTTTTTAGGGTGAAAACCCTAAATCAGAATCAATTATGTTGACCCTTTCATTGATAACATTATACTCATTGATCATGTGTTTCATTCTTGGCTCTCTTTCAACTATGCTTTGATTGGGAACTCCTTTTCAAGGCAGCCATAGATGTGAACAGTTAGTGGACATATATCAATTTAGATCCTTTTTCCATTCTCTACTTAAAATTAATCCATGTACATTAGGAATATATACCACTTGGGAATTTATAAAATTTTGGAACTTGGATCATAAGCCAATTGCATGTGGACATTTAATAATGCTCCAAACACTTTTATCCTAGACTTATCTAATTGGGTGACAACCCTATCAGACCTAAAGGAGGTTATACCAAGTTACTTACAAACACCTACAGGTATAATATATATAGAGGCACCATAATCCAACAAATAGTTATGCAAGTTTTTTTCAAACATTTTGACTGTAAGTAAGAAGGGTGGGGACTCTATTTTAGATTTTATACATAGTTACATTTGAATTATCAGTCTAGGATATCTTTCTAGATTTATTGGATGAGAATTCTATCAATAGGTCTCTTTGCTCTATGATTTGTGTCAATTCATGCAAGTTAATATTAACTTTGATTTTATTCATATCTTATACAATATTATAACCAATTCTATTGTAAGAATTAGAAGTATCAACAATAAGTTTATAAGTACTTCCATTTGGAGTTTCTAGATTATTATATAATGTGGTATTTAGAGAAGTACCAAATTTTTTTAAAGTAGAAGTATTCGAAGGCTACCTATATTCTCTATTCCTTAGAGGGTAAGTCTTCTTCAAGAACTATTGAAAGGCATAAACTTCTTCAGGGAAATCATCAAGCTCATTGTCTTCTTGGAAGGAAATATCAAACATCTCCACCATGAAGGTCTGGTTAGCAAGCTTAGATCCTAAGGTACCTTCACCATTATCTTTATTAGGCACTACCTCAAAAGTGTCCAATTATTCTTGAAATTCCTCAAAAGCTTTACAAAATTCAATGTAATCAATATCACCATGCTTAGTAGTAAAATGGACTCTACAATAACCAAGAAATGTAATATTAATAAGATTAATATCAATAGTCTTCTTTTTAGGAGAGGGATCATCATTCTTATTTTTGTGGAAACTATCATTATTGAACCTACTATTGGTTCTATTGAACATTTGGAAAGAGAAGTTCCTACTAGAAGTTTCTCTAATATTACCAACTTGTTTTTGTAGTTCTAAGAAGTTAGTGCTTAGTTTTTGGATGATTTTTAGAATAGACTCATTCTCCCTTTTAGAGGTTTCTGAATTATGGAATTGTTTGTTATTTGTACTAGTGGCTAGTACAAAGGTCCTTTGATTAGTTTCATTAAATCTATTGTTAGCATGATGATTTAATAACCCCAAATTCTAGTTAGGAATAATATGTCTCAGAGGCAATTGATTTAGATTTGGGAGTTGGTTAAGAGTAGGCATATTTTGGTTAATATTGGGGAAGACATTTAGGTTAGGCATATGTGGGTTTACATTATGAACAGGATAGGCCATCTTTCCCTAAGGTTGCATTTGGTCATTAATGATCACAAACTTATCATAGGTTAAATTTAATGAGTTCATTGGATCTACAACTTTTTTTATGAGCACTGAGGTCATAAGATCAAGAACATTTATATATATTTCCAAAGTAAAGGCCTAATCATGTTTATAAAGATCAATGGTTCTTTTTTACATGTCTAAAGGGGATACATAATACAAAGACCAAATGCTAAGTTTTAACCTAGGTTTTATCACATTAATAAACATGATAAAACCTTAGGTTAAAAGTATTTATGCTAATTTTTATGTCACAAGGAACTTGTAAAATAAGATTTCATATAGGTCTCTAATGTAAGTGTTATTGCATTTAAACAAACATAGTTGGGACCTTAGGAAATAGACTTAGACTAAGTCCATGTCTTCATGTATTTAGATTAAAAAATCATTTTATCATTTGAAGTTCATAAATTCTAAGTGTTTGAACATCTTCTGATGGATCCCATTGATTTTTAATGCAAGCCATAATATTTTAGTAACATTTTGAAACATGGCCTTATGTATAATCAGAATGATCAATTATCTTAAATTTGACAATCTCATGGATGTCAAATGATGATTATGAGAACGTCAAATTTAAGTTAGTGGATCATTAGGTTTAATGGGCTTAAAGTTGATGGTCTCATAGATGTCAATGATGACCTCATTAATGTCAAAAGATAGTTGAGAGGATGTCAATTTTATGCTCATAGAACCCTTTTAGTCGATAGACCTTGGATTTGATATGCTTCATTGGATCCATCTTCATGATGAAGCATAGGCAATCAATTTCAATCTAAGAAAATACATGCCATTGGATTATTTTAATGTGTAAGACCCTTTATTATTAAGATCAAATACAAGAATGCCATGTGGCAACTCCATAGGGCTCCCTAGGCTTTTGAATTTTTATCTTCATGATTGCTTCATTGGATCTTTTCATAGACCATTAATCTTGATCTGGATGCTTACACTTGATTGGATCTTTTCATATATTGAACCTATAGTATAAGTTTTATCCTAAGGTTTTGTTGTATTAATAAATACAATGAGACCTTATGGTAAGACTTAGGCTATGCTTATGTTTAATGAAATGGGCCCTTTAATTTTAACAATGATTTCATATAATATGATCCTCAATCTTGCTTAAGCATGGATCATTGATCATGATCTTGGCAATCTTAAAGGGTTGGTCTGATGGATAATATGCTTAGATTCATCATGCTTCCTACATTCCATTAGATTATTCCTCGTGATGAAGCAAGGTCTATCATATCTACAAAGAAGCAAGTCACTTAAGTTAGGATGTAGGTAAATATAGGAACTTAGGCTAAATATCTAAAACTAAGGTCTTATTCATGTTGATAAAATATGAATGGGGCCTTAGGGTTAAAACTTTAGGCTAACCATATAACAAAGGGGACCATGCTAAAATAAATATCCCTATTAACATAAACATTAGCCTATGTTATAGACATAAGGAATGGAAAGGGGAAAATAAAAAGGGACTAAACATGATTTTTAGGCTAAGGTTTGGTCATATTAAAAAACACAACCAATCATTAGCATAAAAATTAGGCTTAAGTCCAACGTTAATTCAAAAATGTTCCCACCAAAATGTTCCCTCTGAAATTTGAATTAAATGTCTAGGCTAGGGTTTTCTAAAGGAGGGTTTTATCACATGAATCCAATTGTGAGTTTCCATAAATTTGAGACTGGAAAAAAGTTTGAACATGGTTAATCTATAAATTTCAAGCATGATCCATTAAAGGGAGCTCCATGAAACCTACAACTTAAGATATGAGGATCAATTATTAGCAACATTAGGTAAGTTTAAAATAAAACCATGAAGAAATGGGCTAGTTTCATTAGGCATAGATGATCTTCAAATCATAATAAAGAGAAAAGTATAAATATTTTAGTGCTAAGGCTCAAAATAACCACAAATATCCTTATTTTCTATAAATGGGGGTATGTTGACCTCAATAAATGGTGAATTTTAGGGGAAACATATAAATATGTTAAAACTTAGACTCTAGTTTAGACAAATAACTAGATCATCCATTTTAATTGATTAATGCCATTATCAAGATCAATTCATGGTTGAAACAAGCCTTGCATGTGCATAATTAGGATCAAACATCAATACATAGCCATGTTGTGTGTGTGCTTTGATTCCACTTACTATTTACCATGGGATTTATGGGGAAACTTCTAGATTTTATACCTTTAATCATTAACACTAACTTTGAGCATGCTTGGATATTCATTAAGAACCATGCTTCTAGTTTAGGGGAGGCTTGGGCATTGCTCTACTACTAGCAAGGTATTCATAACCCTGATAGAGATGCCTTTAGCTCTACTCATGGAATTTGTCTATTACCATCCAAGCATCCATAACCCTAGTGGAGATTACCAAAATCACCTTTTCTTGAAAATATTTTTATTTTTGTAATAAGTTCTTGTTTTTTATATTTTTGGGTCTTTTAGGCTGTCAACAAGGGCATGAAACTAGGGTAGCCATGTGTAAGGATTTGGTCAAGTGAATGATCCTAAAATAATCACCTATGGTTGTAAACTTTGTCCCAAATAAGGATGTTTGTTAAGTGCAAGCATGACTATACCTTGATGGATTCAACTTTCATTCTACATGTATAATATTTCTTAAAACCAAGTTTAGGTGAAGATAATGTTTAAGTTATTATGTAATGGTTAACTTTTTCATATATCTTTACTAGTTTCTTTAAATCCTAATATCAAGCTCCTATCTCAACTCCATGGTTAACATATTTATGGGGTTCATATTAGCATTTCTAAATTTGGAGTTTTAAGCAAACTAAGGAAATTTGAGCTAAGGGTTGTCTAGAAGGACTTAGTGGAAGCAAGGAAAAAACCAACAAGAAATAAATACATAATAGAAAGAAGAAAAATAGTAAGTAAAAGGGGAGAATAAAATTATATACATGATTATGTATAAATAAGGGATAAGAAGAAAGATCTAAAGGAAACTAAGTAGCCTACCTACGCTAACTCTAGTTATCTTATAGTTTTACTCCATGAATATCTTAGGAGGAGCAGTAGAGAAGTAATGTTTGAGATATTGTCCATTGGTGGGTAGTGTGAAATTTAATCCTTGTATATCTTTGATCCTAAAGGTGTTATCTCTAAGTGTATCTACAATCTGATAGGTTCTAATCTATAGAGTTCTGAACTTACCATGTTTATCCTTAGGCTTAGATGCTTTATCCCAAAGGAGAACTAAGTCCCATTGTCTAAAAACCTTGATCTTTGATCTTTTGTCAAACCACCTATTTACTATAGTTTGGTTTCTTCTAAAGTTAAAAAAATCATTTTCTCATGCATCCTCCATTTGAGTAATGTCCAATAGCCTTTAGTTTGCAAATTCTTGGCCATCCATATATTTTTACATAAAATTGTAGGTTGGAAGCTTGAGTGTGATGGGGAATATAGGCTCTTGGCCATATACTAACAAGAAAGGAGATGCTTTAAGATCCTAGTTGACTCTTGTTCTATCTACCCAAAGGGCATATTTGAGAAGCTTGTGTCATGTTCTAGGTATTTATGTAGAAGACTTATTAATGGCTTTCATCAAGTTTTTATTCGTTAACTCAGATACTTCATTACCTCAAGGATAATGGTTAGATAAAAACTTGAGAATAATGTTGTTATCATATGCCCATTTTGTCATTTCTATAGATGTTAATGCTAACCCATTATCACATACCAAAGAGACTAAGGTCTTAAATCTGGTACATATGCTTTCTTCTAAAAATGATCACTTCTTCTATTTTACATTGTTTGGTGGCTACTGGTTCAATACACTTAGTGAAATATTTAGTAGCTATTAGAACATACTTGTGACCTTCTGAAGAGTTTAGGTTGATTACCCCTACAAAGTCTAGTCCCCACTAGGCAAAGGGTTCATAAATCATGATTGGTTATAAAGGAATTATTACCTTTGGCTTGTTGGTGTTAAAGATCTAGCATGAATGACATTATCTCACATGCTTATGAGCATATTTGAAGGTGGTTGGCCAATAGTAGTTAGCCCTAAAGATCTTGTGAGATATTGTTCTCCAAGATGGATGCCCACTTCCTAAATTTTCATGGAAAGTGTTGATTAGCTCAGTGGCTTATTTCTTAGAAAGACATCTTAGGTACACACCTTCAAAGTTATTCTGGTATAGGACTCTATTTTTGATGAGATAGTGAGTTGGCTTGAGCCTTAGAGATCTCCTTAGCTCATTGATTATCCTTATAAGATAAGTTAAATTGATTATCAAGTGAATAATGGAGTCATACATTCATTAGCTTTGAAAATTTGATGATTAACTTGCATAATGATCAACTTATGGATGGTATTAACAATCAATTGAATTAGACCCTAACACCATACCAATTTTGCAATTTTCATCTCTATGTCATACTCTTAAAGGACTGACATCCACTTACCCCTTTGCTCCCCATGTTCACATTGGATTAGATTTAACTTAGTGGTTGGGTCTGGTAGAATGGCATGTACTTTGTTCCTAAGAATGTGGTGCCTAAATTTATTGATAACTTTAACCAATGTAAAGGCGTACTTATCAATCAAAGGGTAATTCAACTCAACAGTCTTCAAATTATTAATCATAAAAGTAATTAGATGGTTAGATCCTTATATTTTCCAAGTTAACATAGTAAAAATAGTCTAATCAGAGGAGAAAGATTAGAGGTAAAAATCCTTTAAAAAGTCTAGACTTATCAAGACTAAAGCTTGGCTGATTGGACTTTTGATGTCCTCAAAGTCCATCGTAGATTCCTCATTCCATGAGACTTTAGCATCCTTCTTTGTCATATCATTCAATGGTTTGAAAATATATACAAATCTAGAAATTAACTTTATCACAAAGTTTATTTTACCAAAAAGTGATTTTAATTATTTTTTACTATTAGGAGGCTCTATCTTGGATATAACTTCCACTCTTTTAGGCTCTATAAAAATTCCATATTTAGTGATAACATGGCCTAAAATTTTACCTTCAATGACATAAAAAATTCTCATGTTAGGTTTGAGGGAGATCTCATACCTTTTACTCCTTTTGAACACCTATCATAGATGCATGAAATGGTTTTCCCTATTATTAGAGAAAATAGTTAGATCATCCATGTAAATTATGATACACTTACCAATCAGGCCTTGGAAGGCATGGTCCATGTCCCTTTAAAAAGTGGCTCCTGCATTTATCAATGCAAAAGGCATTCTCTTGTATAAAAAGGTGCCCCACTTAGTTTTGAATGTTGTCTTTATTTTGTCTTCCTTATCAAGTAGCACCTGATTGTATCATAAAAAAACATCAAGAAAAGACATCATGGCTAAACTAAAAAAATTTGTATTACCTGATCAAGAGAGGGAAAAATATAATTATCCTTTTTAGATGCCTTATTTAGATTTATAAATTTAATACACAGTCTAGTCTGACCATTATTCTTTCTAACTAGAACCAAATTGGCCACATAGGTAGAGTGCCTAATGGGAAATACCATTCTAGCATCTAGTAGTCTCTTAACTTCTTTAAAGATCATGGGTTCCAAGATAGGGTTCAGAGGTCTTCATTTCTATGTAAAGGGTTTATGACTCTCTTTTAGAGGTATAATATGGGTGATAAATCTTGGGTCAACTATATTTAAGTCATCATAAGACCAAGCTATGGCATCTTTTTATTTTGTTAACAACTCTTTAGCTCTCTTATTCTCAACACTAGTACAGGGTTTTCTAATGTTAACTAAGGTTGATTTTGAGGTCTAACATCAATTACAGTGTACTCCTTCCCACTTACTTTGGGAAACTTAAAAGCTTGTTAGTAGGGAAAATCAAACATATCCACCATGAAGGTCTGGTTAGTAGGCTTGGATCTTGAGGTACCTGCACCATTACCTTTATTAGGCACTACCTCAAAAGTGTCCAATTCTTCTTGAAATTTCTCAAAAGATTTACAAAATTCAATGCAATTAATCTCACCATGCTTAGTAGTATAATAGACTCTATAATAATCAGGCAAAGGAATATCAATAAGATTAATATCCATAGTCTTCTTTTTAGAAGAGGGATCATTATTCTTATTTTTGTGGAAACTATCATTATTGAACCTATTGTTGGGTCTATTAAACCTTTGGGAAGAGAAGTTCATACCAAAAGTTTATCCAGTATTACCAACATGCTTTTGCGATTATAGGAAGTCAGTGATTAGTTTTTAGACCATTTTTAGAATGGACCCATTCTCACTTTTAGGGGTTTCTAAATTATGGACTTATTTATTATTGGTACCAGTGGTTGGTACTAAGGTCCTATTATCAATTTCATTAAATCCATTATTAGCAGGGTGATTCAAGAAACCCAAATATTAGTTAGGAGCTGCATGTCTTAGAGGTAATTAGTTTATATTTAGGAGCTAGTTAAGAGCAAACACATTCTAGTTATTATCGGGAAAGACATTCAAGGTAGGAATATGTGGGTTGACATTGGGAAAAAAATAGGCTATTTGTCCATGAGGTTAAATTTCATCATTAATGATCATAACCTTGGCATAAGTTAAAAATAATGTGTTCATTGAGCCTACAACTCTTTTTATGAACACTAAGGTCATGGGATCAAGAGCATCTTTATAGATTTCCAAAGCCAAGGCCTAATCAGGGTTATAAGGATTAATGTTTCTATTGTACATATTTTGAAACCTAGCATTGAAAGATATTATAGATTAATTATCATCCCTTTTCATGGTGGTAAATTGTTGGTATAAGATATAGGGGCTGATCATTTTTCCAAATTGGTCAATAAAGATGTTAAATTCATCCCAAGTGGTGATGAAATCATTAGGTAGGGTTAAGAATCACTCCTATGTATCATATTTGAATGTAAAACAGAATAATCTAGATGCTACATCCTCATGAACTATATTTAACAATATCAATTCAACCTTAAATGATTTAACATGTTCTTTTGTTATTACAATACCACTAAGACTAAATCTTAGCAAATAATTTTCAAGATTGTGAGGAAGGTCATGAATTAAAACTTTTACATTGATAGGATAACTTCACAACCAATCTATACCTTGATGAAGGTTGAATGTAGGAGTATCTTGAAGTGGTAAAGTTGGCAAAGACTTTGAATGCCTGTGTCTACCTTTGTCTCACCTAGCTCTCCTATGGACTTCCAACTTAAGTAGAGGCTCTCTTATATTTGAATGTGATCTAGTCTAGATTCTAGGTAGCTATAGATTGATAAATTTGGACCCTATTTGAAATACAATGTGTCAAACCAACCTTTACAAGGAATAGCACTCAGATTTGCACATTAAGCTAATTTTGCAAAGATATATGTAAATAACAACATAGGGCACCAAATTTTAACTAAGCTAGCTAAAAGATGCATACAATTATGTAAATATGGTTAATATTTATAATTGTAATCTCAATAAACCTATATCTATGAAATATATACCAATCTTTGATAAAAAATACACTATTCAAACCTCAAATACTATGGATTCCTAGATCTTAAGCTATTTTTACTAGAATTAAGCATATAACCTTAAATATATTTGATATTTGTCTAGAAGAAGAACAAAGATGGGTCAAAGATCACAAAGGTTAATTATCTTCATACTTTTGGGCAAAGAATTACACAAAAGTGTAAAGATAACACTAACCTTTGGTTAAAACAAGATAACACTAACAAAGATACAATAAATTCAGCCCTCCTTCTAACACCAAAAGAAGCTATGTCTTGTTGATGCCTCTATATGTATCATATGTGCTCTTAGTGTTTAAAAAAATATATACATTTTATAATTCTAAGAATTCATGGCATGAGTAGTAGGTTTTTGGTGATCTAGTTACCTATGGTGAAATAGAGATAGAGCAAATTAAACTGTTCCACAAATTTATATTTATTGGTGGTTGGGAGCCACCATGGTACTTGTGAATTTTTTAGTACCTATGATAATCTTAGTGAGTTATGATAAAAATTATACACTAGGGAATAATCTAAGTAAATATTTACAATGAGATCTAAGCTAAAGTAATTTCATAAAAAAAAGAAGCAAAAGGAAGGGTAGAGTAGAAAGAATGTAATTAATGATCCTTGCCTTAAACACCATGAAATTTTTTTAATTTCAACTGAACATGAATTTAACTAGTATATAATGTAAAGTAACAAAATCTCAAATGACATCATATACCAAGTAGATATTTGAGGAAAACATGAGAGATTACAAGTATGAACTAGATTTTATTTAATGCTTTACTGTTGCATTCAAATAACATTTGCACATCCTAATGTAGAGAAAATAAAATGAAAAAAAGTCTAAGTACATTCAATTAATCTATATTGAACACAAATTAACAACCTTGTATCAAAGATACACATTCAAAATTTAAGAAAAATGATTCAAATTTAAGACTTAGAAAAAGCAATTAAGAGAGAAACTAGGAAACAATTGATACAAACAAACTTGGACAAAATTTTAAGTATTCCTCACTTATATTAAGTTCTTAAATAATATACAAGTTTTGGCTCAAAACTCCCTCTTTAAATAATGGTAATACTACCTTTTATAGAAAACTAAGGTAGTATACCGATCAGTCATAGGATTACACATGTACAAAGATAAGGAAAACTATCCTTCTTTAAAATTATAGAATACATTTCTCTTTCCTAAGTAGACTGACCTATAGGAAAATACACTAACAAAATAGCATATGCCTTTACAAAAGAATATTCCATGTTCAAATATTACAATGCTTAAAAAATGGAATATTAATTAACTGGTGGGCCCTATGCTGAAGTACTCCCTTATTGATTTTGGAGAATCTACATAGCTCTCTGATGTTACTCTTTGAAAATATCCAAATCAATAGAGGGATTTAAGAGATAGGAATCTTCTTCATCAACCAAGTCAATAAAGTCCCTGACATTATTTACTATAGCCTCTTTGACGATCCTAGCTTCTGTAATCTTCTCTTCATTAGTGAAGACCATGCCCATGATTCGACTATTATCACTCCTTGATTAGCCTTGGTTTTTGGTTCTCACTTCCTGCATCACCAAAGTGGCTTTGTGATTGTATTCTTCATCATCAATGATGCCCATGGTGCTGGACTTTGTAGGATTATCCAATATGGTGCCAATGAGTTGTTTGACTCTAGTTATTAGCTCCTCATCATCTCTTAAGAATTTGTCTAAGATATTTGACCAAGCAATTCAAATTTGGATCTTATAAACAACTATTCCCAATATTGCATTCAAGTGATCCAAGCTAATGGTTTTAAAGCTAGGAATCTTACCCTTAATTAGTATGTTGATAAGATATCTTATTTTATCATCTACATCCTATCACTAGGCCACCAATATTTTGGCTATCTCACTCTGTTGGGTCAATTAATCCTACCTTAGCTTCATTGACTTCATGGAATCAAACTTATCAAAGAAAGATGACTCAACCATCTTTATTATAGCCTCTAAGACTAAGAGGATAGCTTGGGTCTCTAAATTCTCTTTTTCCTTCTCTAGATTATGTATCATTTGCTTCATGCCCTTACTTCTTTCTCTAATCTAATAAAAATGGGAATCAACTAAGATTTTAATGTCTTCCTCATCGATAGGATGTTAGCCATTCCTCTAACCCCCAATGGAAGTTAAACCAACAAAATGTTCAACTCTTTGGAAGGTGAATTTCTCACCTCCAACTATGGTTTTCTTGGTTGTCACTCTCTCCAATCCTGACATGTTTTAATTGAATTGTATGATGGTTGATGACTCTATGACTTTATGTGTCTCTGATGTCTCTACCTATGTGCTAATTGAGGCTCTTAGAGTGTCCATTTGTGTGCCACTTGATCATGTTATGGCAACTATTATTTTTCTTCCTTCTCTTTAATCAAAGGTAATATCCATGACTTGACTTATTAATGAACATCAATTTTAATTATTTTGGTTAAGGCCCAAGAATGGGATAAGGTGTGATTCTTCTACATTTTCCCATAAACAAACCATTCAGGGATAATGTGTCTATGAATGGGGTATTCCTTACTAAACAATTTGACCTCACTCATGGGGTGGGAGAAGGTCAACTTGGGCTTATTCCTCCCAATTGGGACCAATGTTATTTCTAATTTTATTTTGTATGGGTGTATAATTAGAACTAGGTCTGAAGTGACTTTCTTCCCCCTATCCTACTTTGTTTCCTTATCTTGGGCATTGGTTTCTTTAGTTTTTTTCTCTTCTTCATCTTTTGACCCATATTCCTCTACTATCACCCTAAGTGCATCCCCCATTGTTCATTAGGTTCTAATGCAATCATATATAGGTACTCTATATGAGACTCTAGTCTTTCAAGTGGGGCTAAAGATGAGGCTTCCCCAAGTCTCTCTTCTAACTTCTCCTTACCAAGTACTTATGTTATTTATGCCTAGGGTGGTTAAAATGGTTGTTATAGAAGGAGCCTTGAGGATGGTCCAGATAACAAATGATACTATAGGGCCCTATTTTCCATATCTAACCTGGTGTCTTACCATCTCTCCTATCCAACTTAAGCTCAAGATTGATGTTATGTCTTTTAAATCTAGCTAATACCTATAAGAAACTAGAGACCCTAAAGTGGAATGGGTCATGGACCCTAGGTTGATGCTCATATAAGTTGTTTATTGTCTTCATCTTTATATGTTTGTTGATCACCCCATTATGGTCCCATTACCTCAAATCATCTTTCAGAATCCCTGTATCTAGAAATAACATTTACATGCTCCCAATTTTGTAACATAGTTATGATAATTATCAAAGGAAAGGGATGGGGGAGACCTTTCCTTTTTTCTTTGTAAAATCCATCCATACTCTGAAGAAATTAGTAATCCACTTAGTATTTTTCTAGATTGGTTGGAACATAGATGGGTAACTAGAAGGGTTGTGTCAAAGTCCCTTCAATCCTTATCACTATGCAATCAGGGTAAAACCATATGTCCCCTATCAATTCCACATATTTATTAATCAATGGGTTGAACCTGTTCATGAGAATTCTTGTGATGGCTTCCACTAGGGATGGATAAACACAATCATAGATGAATTGCATGTTATGTTTATATTTGAATATGTAGAGTTTGGAACAATGGTGGGAGATAGTAGGTCTCCTATTAGGTTACCAATTATTAATGTTTGGGATATGGGTGGAGGCTAAAAGGGCATCAAGAAAATAGGACATAATGTGAAAGTGTTTTTTGGTATTATTCTTGATGTCTATGAATTAGGATTTCAAATGGATATTGATCATCTCACCCAATGGGGGAGTGAGTCCCATTTCAACCATGAAGTAAAAATATGACACCTAGATTTTATCAATATGTGTGGTGGAGGGGGATCCACATAAACTATTTAGAAAGGTCATATTATCCTAATTCCCTCCCTAAATTAGACAATTAGGATTTTTCCTATGGGGTCCTGGATTACTTGGTTCCTAGTAAGTAGCCATGAGACAAGGATTGTGTTCAAGTTATGCTCTCTAGTCCAATTTTTAATGATTGGCAAATCTATTTGGGGTTTACACAGTTTATAATATCTCTCAAAATATAGAGGGGAAATGTATGCCACTTTATTAAGACTAAGCTCATGCACAATCCAATCATTTTCAATTTTACAATCATATAAAAGAGGGGCAAAGACATTAATGTAGTGTAGTAACTCAGGATTGGAGGTATCATAGTTTAGGCTAGACATTTGAATAGAAACCAAGTCATTTTACCTCCATAAAATGGTTGTATTTTTATACTCTTCCCTTATTAAAGCTTGCATCTCTTATATGGTCCAAAAGAGTTCAGACTAGTTCCTATTCCCATTGTTAAAAGCTACAGTATCCAAGTCTGTGTCCTTAAAGATTCTTCCCTCATTGTCTAAGGTTAAATATAACTTTGTCTCATCCCTTTGTTGTTTTTTTTGAGCTGCCATGATTTTGGAAGTTACAATTGCTTACCAAATGAATTTCAAGTAGCCTCTAGGTTAATTCACTCTTTCTCAGATTGTAATTGAACTCTCTTAGTTTTATTTTGATTGATCTAAGCTCAAATTAGAGATTTTATGGGTACTTAAGGTTGGTCTAAAGGTTTGATGGAAATGGTAATTTAGGCTTACAAACATTCATGTTTTAGATTTGATTAAGTACTAGGATTTTATACTTTTACCTTTTCAAGCACACAATCTTTAATTTTATCATTTTATGTTTGTGTGGTGTCGATGTGGCATCCATTTGACAACTTTGATAGCATTTTTAATAAATGCCCTGAGGGACTAGATGTTGTCTTTGTGTTGATGTCCCATCATGATCACAAGGCTTGAGATTCATTGGATACTTTATGTCAGGGCCCATGGTTGTGACACTTAGTGCTTTCATGTGCCTTCTAGGATCTACATTCTATGTAGTAAAAATGTGCTTGCTATTTGTCAATATTGTAGGCCTTTGGAGCTCATTGAAAAGTCTTTGGCAATTGCACTCTATCTAATCATCCTCTCATGAGCAAGCACAGACTATTGATCTTGAAAAAAGATAATAACTTTAATCAACATCATGACAGAAGGGACTTAGTGTTAAATACTTTAGGCTAGGGTTTATTTCATTTTTGATAAACATGTTATACACTTTAGGCTAAATTATTTTAGCCTAAGTTTTTAGAATCCATAGAAAGGTGGCCTAGGCTAAATATTTTAGGCTAAGGTTTATGTTGTGTTAATAAAAAAAACATATACTTTAGGCTAAAATATTTATGTTATATACTTAGAACATGTCCAAAGGGGACATATAATACAAGGACCAAAATCTAGGTTTTAACCTAGGGTTTTATTGCATTAATAAACATGATAAAACCTTAGGTTAAAAGCATTTATGCTAAGTTTTATGTCACAATGACCTTTTAAAACAATATTTAATATAATTCTCTAGCCTAAGGTTTATTTCATTTAAACAAATGCAATTGGGACCTTAGTAGATTGACTTAGACTAAGTCTATGTCTTCATGTATTTAGACCACAGATCATTTTATCATTTGAAGTTCACAGATCCTAAGTGTTTGAACATATTCTAAGGGATCCCATTGATTTTTAATGCAATCCATAAGATTTTAGTAATAATTTAAAACATGCCCTTATGTCTAAGAAAAATAATCAATTAGCTTAAATTTGACAATCTTATAGATGTCAATGATGGCCTCATAAATGTTAAATAATGGTCACGAGAACATCAAATTTAAGTTAGTGGGTCATTAGGTTTGATGGTATTAAATTTAACGATCTTGAATATGTCAATGATAGCCTCATGTACATCAAATGATGGTCACAATAACATCAATTTTGAGCTCATAAAACCCTTTTGGTCCATAAAACTTGGATTTGATATGATTTATTAGATCAATCTCCATAATGAAGTGTAGACCATCGATCTCAATCTGAGTAGATGCACACCATTAGTTAATTTTAATGTGTGATACCCTTTGTTATCAAGATCAAATTTAGGAATTCCACATGATGACTCTATGGGGCTCCCTGGGCTTTTGAATTTTTAGCATCACATTTGCTCTATTGGATTAATCTTGTGTGAGTAGTCATGGACTATTGATCTTGATCAATATGCTTACACTTGATTGACTCCAATAAATATAATGAGACCTTTAGTTAAGACTTAGGCTAAGATTATGTTTAATAAAAGGGGTCCTTTAGCTTTAACAATGATTTCACACTATCTGATCCTTGATCCCACTTAAGCATAGATTATTGATTGTGATCTTGGTGATCTTATGAGATTGGTATAATAGATCAAATACTTAGATTCATTGATCTTCTTATGATTCATTTGTTCATTCCTCATGATGAAGTGAGGTCCATTGGATCTTTAAAGAATCAATGCACTTAAGTTAAGATGTGGGTAAATATAGGAACTTAGACTAAAAATTTATAACTAAGATTTTATTTGTGTTGATAAAATATAAATAGGGCCTTAGGGTTAAAAATTTAGGCTAACCATATAAAAAAGGGGAACATGCTATAATAAAGGATCCTATTAACATAAACATTAGATCATGTTAGAAACATAAATAATGGAAGGGGGGAAATAAAAGGGAACTAAGCATGATTTTTAGGCTAACGTTTGGTTGTATTAAAAAATACAACCAATCCTTAGCATAAAAATTAGGCTTTTGAATTAAAGGTCTTGACTAGAGTTTGATGGAGGAGGGTTTATCACATGAATTCAACTATGAGCTACCATAAATTTGAGACTAGAAAAAAGTTTGAACATGGTTAATCTATAAATTTTAAGCATGATCCATTTAAGGGAGCTCCATGAAACCTTCAACTTAAGATACAAGGATCAAAGGATCAATTCTTAGAAACATTAGGCAAGTTTCAAACAAAACCATGAACAAATGGCTAGTTTTATTAGGCATGGATGATCTTCAAATCATAATAAAGAACAAAATATCAATATTTTAGTGCTAAGGATTAGAATAATCACAAGGGTCCATATTTTTTAGAAACAAGGGTATGTTTACCTCAATATTATATGAGAAAATTTAGGACATATTCAAATAGAGTCTTCTACTAGCATTACACAAAGCTATCTTGTTTAAGAAGTTTACAACCATCATAGATTTGTGCCACACATTAAAATAAAGAGAAGTCAAGATTGTTTCAATGGGAAAATTTTAATATACTATTGGATCATAAATAATTTATAATATTTATATTAAGCCTCCAAATAATGTAAAGGCCATCAAAAAACAAAATTGATCAAAAGGCCACAGTTAACATATCTTCAGTTTTATTAGCTCTTCCATGTAGAGTTTTCACTAATATTATAGATTCACTAGCACATGTTTAAAAATTCTCTTAGAACGTAATGTAATTTCTCACCCTACCATAAAATAGGTTGATACGACATGAATTCTTAAAAATAATTATGATTCCAATGCATTTTGTGAGTATCACAGGGCACTAATCCATACAAGAAATAGATGCATTAACTTAAAATATAAGATATAAGATTTGATTAAGGCTAACATTATTGATGTGGTAAAACCCACAAAGGCACACAAATTACAACATATTTAAGATAAGGAATTGAAAATATTCTCAAATCCATTTCTAAAGCATACAAAAACTAAGGTAGGAATTACTTTAGGTGTTCACTATACATATCAGGCACATCCACCACCAACATCATATCACACTACTATAGAGGAGGCATACTCACTACATAATATAACTGGTATATACCACACTATATTTCCATATAGACCACTCATCACCTTATCAGATCATGGGATTATTGATGATGACATAAATTTATATGCACTCTTTGTATGAGCCTACATAAATCATCATCTTATTCAAAGTGTTATGGTTAATAATGGGTTAGGTATTGTCATGTCCATTGTCACACTTATACAACATTTGGGATATTCAAATCAAGATATATCCCATATAAACACATTTATCTTTAGTTTTAGTGGTCATGTTCAAAGCTCCATCAAGGAGATTATACTTCCACTATAGGTTGGACTAGCACATGTGGCCACTATATTCTTAGTAGTACCTAATAAAGGAATTTTTGACATGTTATTAGGTAGGAAATGGATACAGTAGCTATGAGGCATCCCATCCATAGTGTATAGATGCCTAAAGTATATACATGTAAATAAAGTGGTCACAGTTGAGGGTCTTCCATATGAGTATCATGTACCCATCCCACAAATAGTTATAACACAGTTACCATTTATAGAATTATTACTAATTATAACACAAATATCATTTACAACTCAAATCATATTTTTTATTATTACACCATAGAATTTAGTGAATCCACTAGATCAATAAATTTTTACTCTTATAGTATTGACATGTATGCACACTCTCCTAGAGAAACCATTATTAGAGAGACCCTTACATAAAAAACATGTTTAATATTATATAGGGATTCCTTCTACTCATTTTATAATAAGATCAATCTTATTTATTTCTCAAGGTTATCAACATAGGGAATCTATGCCACATATAACATATTATACTAGATGGGTCCCTAAGACCCCCACAGTTCATAAGACACCACAATCAGTGTCATAGATTCCTAGCATCACTCCAAAAGTAAGACTAGATATAGATCACCTAGTACAATAGATTATGAGACCACATTTACTCTTTAAAAAAATACACATGATCATAGTTCCTTTATTTAACACAAGCCACATTAATAATGAGTCTCTCATGAAACTCATCGATTAGTATTGTTCCTCCCTTATTGTAAATACTTTCCTTCTCTCTTGCTCCTTGTATATAGTTCATTTTTATGTTTCTTATATAGAGATTATATCCAAAAATTCCAAAAGCAATATAATATTTCAAAAACACAAAAAAAAATTGAAAATTTACTCAAAAAACACATAATTACATATTATATGCATTGCTATGTTTTCATTTATTATATTTGTCAAACACTACATATGTTAGCTATATTAGTATAGTTAGTTGTATCATACATACATACTTCACTTGTTCTTGTCAAGTACTTGTAGATTATCTACAAGATTTAGGTTTACTACCCCAATCTAGATTTGTTATTATATATCCATTGGGGGTATATACACTGATACATGGATTATTTATTTAACACATTCACCCACTTGGGGGCACTCTATACACAATTTTTGATTATTAGGTGTAGATATGGAATCTAAAGTGAGTTAGATCATACACATTAGTCAATAAAATTTAAATAATCATAAAGAACATAACACACAAGGACAACTCCCTCAATGGGGTTTTGAAAATGAAAATTTTGAGCTATTGAAAGAAATGATACAACACCAAACCTTAACAATAGCATCCCACCTCTAAGTGTAGCTCAAAAACATGAATTTCCCCTTAATTTGGTGCTTCAATTCTTTATCAATGATGAGTGTCTTGCTCATCCATCATCTATCAATAAACCAATGAACTAGGCTCATGAAATTGATCAAAGTTATGCCAATAGTTGAAGCTATCATATTGAAACTTAACCATAATAATACTTCACAAAAATAGCTTATGAAGATAATTATGCATAGTAAGTTTACACTAAATAAGATTTAAAATATGTGTGAGGGCCATTGTATTTATAGATTTTTGGAAATGATTAGAATTAACCATGACCGTTCATCTTGAGATGAAGATGTGTGGCCATGGTTCAACTCAATTTTGGAGGCTCAATCCATAGATACCGTTATTAATATTTGGAAGAAAGGGGCATTAATGGAGCTTGGAAGGGATTAAACTAGATATTTATTCCATTTATGGCTTATGGATGCCACCCCATTGATGATTCATATATTAAGAATGAATGTCTATTTAATAAAATTTCAATAACTTTCATGTATTTTCCACTTAATCTCTTGATTTGGTTTAATCTACTTAAGTGATATTAATTAAATTTTATGCCATTCTTTGGAAATTGGTTGTGCACTTAATCAAACTAGTTTAAATGTCAAGTTACTAAATCATAATTTGACTAGAGCATAATTAGAAGAGTGTTTTAGTTATATATGGACCAATACCCCATTTAGGATATTGTCGACATGAAATAACACATGCACATGTCATGTTATTTAGAGTTATAAGAATTTAGTGGTTCAGAGCATCAAACTACATTTCCATTATTTTGACTCAGAATAATTTGAAAAAAAGTAATAATCACATAAAATACATTACCCTATTTAGGGATACATTATCTTAAATTAAAACTTGTATATGACAAGCTTGAACCATTAATCACATTTAAGTGATTTTGGCCCAAATTATACATTTGAGTAAATTTTGAGTAAGATTGACAATTTCAACACAATGGTGTTGGAAATTGGATGTCTACATTTTACCCTTATTTGAGAAGGTGTAGTGAGACATTCGGTTGAAGAAACATAATTTCAAAGAAAAGAGTTGTAAATAAGAATTTGGAACAAAAAGACCCATGATTCCCCCTTAATAGGACATATGAGGATGAAAGAGAAGGATGGACTTTTAAAAAGAGAGAGAAAGATTGAAATTAACCCATGGATGAGATTAAAAACATACAAGCTAATGCTTACATGCATTGATTCTCAATGATCAAAATATAATAGAATATAATGGGCCCCAAAGTAGGGGGAACTGGGAAGGATACAATCCCAAAATATAAGTGACACACTTTGAACACACCCACAAGAGGGAAAAAACTATGGGCTTAGGGAATGATCAATCCCAAGACAAGTTTCATACTTTAATATTTCTAGAACAAGGGCAAAAGTTGTAGATCTTGGAATTAGAATAAAAATGAGATTATTTTTATAGAGAAAGGAAATTATAATGTGCCCTAGTAGAGTGGATTTGATAATGATAAATTGAGTTTTTCCCTAATAAGGTTGATTTTGATCACTGATAATTAATTTTTCTCAAATAGAGCTAATTTTAATTATATATAATTAATTTTTCCCCAACAAGGAAGATTTGATTCGATGATTGGTCTAAACATTGTGCACCAATAGGGAAAATTGAAAAGCATAACTCAAGGATATAACCTAAGGTATAGATTAAATATAAGTAGGTGCAAGCATAGATGTGAGGATTTAATGACTTGGGAAAGCCTTAAAAAATTGGAATATGAGGATACATAAAGTGATGAAAGAGATGATTAGAATAATGAAGGTGGCTAAGCTAACCTTAGATACATCATGTACCTAAGTGCTACCTACATAGTTGAAATAGACTTCAAGCCAATGCAGTTCACCCAGAAGTAAGAGAAAATGGAATGAGGAAAGAAGAATAGAAGAAGACATACCACTATTTAATTAGGCTCACAATATATGTCAATAGACGCACATCTTGCATAGAGTTACATGTTAGGCTCATTTTTGCATTGGGAATTTATCTTTAGAGTGTCATCAACTTTTGGACTTAGAATCCAAAGCACTTGGTGATTATTATAGAAAAATGAAATTATGTATCATAAGTATGAGTAACCTATAATGACATTTTATTTTAATTATGATGATTTAGTTTAAATGTGAATACTTATAACTAAAGATAATGATAAAATTTTTACCAAAATCAAAGTTACAATGATTTACATTTAAACAAAAATAAATACAAAGATAAAAATAAAACATAAATGAACTTAACTTAAAATCAAGGTATGAACAATCAAAATTTAAGTAGTAACAAGAATGTACATAAACAAAGCAATAAAAACATAATAAACAACATGAACTCAAGATAAAAATGATCAATATCCATGACTGCTATCAAGATGTGCTTGGAAAACAAAATAAATAACAATACAAAATAGTAACAGAAAAGACCAAAGCACTAAGAAGAAATAACAAAGGAACAAAAATGAATAAAAACCCTCAAAAAAATTAATATAGAGATAATAAATCATAATAAAAAAACAATAAAGATTAAATAAACACACATAAATAAGAGTTTATCATAACGTTAGTGTAAGTAGAAAATAATTATTTGTGCACATGTAGTAGAGGCATTACTTTCTATGATAGTGTAATAAGAACAAAGGACATAAAATTATCCCAAAGTGATAGGGAAATAATAAGACAATAAAATGGGGGGGGGAGTGGGGGGGGGGGGTGGGGGAAGAATAAAAGGAATATGGTGGTTTAGATGACTCCATATGTACAAGATAAGTGGACGTTGCCTACATAGTTTAATGGATGCCATATATAACATAAACTTTAGGCCAAATGTAGTTCTCCCAAGAAATGGGATATAAAAAAGTGATGATAAGAAACAATTATTGATATTGTAGAGAAAATAAGGAAATGGGCTTGAAAAATGGTGAGATAATTCAAAATAGTACTTGAAAAATGGCAAGATCATGGGATTAGAATAGACAAAAATGCTAAACAATGTTTTTTTTGTTTTATAGATCATTTTCTAATGTTTTTATGTTTATGGGATAAGCAATAGAAATGAACTATTGAAAAAATATTTAGGGGACTACCTAACTAAGGATATGCACTTCCATAATCAAGAGTTAAAATACCAACTAAACTGGCTACAATAGGGATCATGGATATAAATAATAGCACATGGAACTAATTAATCTACGAGATGTGCATCCAAGAGTAGAAATTATAATAGTAGTGAAATTTAGATACAACATCCCATGATCATAAAACAATGAGAGTGTGATCTTGATAAGGTAATAATGCTTACCAAATAACATGAAAATAATAAAATAACAATATACAATGCTAGATAAATCTAAAGAACCATTTAGCAAGCAAAAACCATGAGATAATGTATCCAGGTCACTTATTTGTAGAGGAAGCTATAAAATAATTTTCAAGCTGAACTACTTTGTAGAACTAGCATTGAATGTGTCTATAATACCTATGAGTCATAATTAGGATCATAGTTGGGTGAGGGACAAAACTATCTAAGTTACAATGGCCCAACATATGAAAAGAATATGGTTGTTAGTAGAATAGTTTAGGATAAAATAAGACAAAATAAATAGGGTCCAAGATAGGATGGTCTAGGGTGGTACAAAAAGAGTCAAGATGGAATATAAATGATCAAAAGTGTTAATGATCCAAACTTCCAACTATCTAGAGTCATAAAATAATGTGGTTCTCATGATAACAATCTAGGGTAGGTTAAGAATTAATGAATATGGTCCAAGATAGGATGGTTCAAAATATAATAGTGGGATAAAATGACTTCAGCACAAGTTACCCCCAATTAAGGGGTCTTGTAGATAATGGTTCAAAAGCTGTCAAGCATAAAGCCACTTTAGATGTATAATGTTCATGGCCTCTAATATTTTTTTGCATTTGGAGTAGCCAGTCAGTATACCTCTGATGCATAATTTTCTATGATAACATATGGGTGTATCCAATTGGGTTAGAACTTACCCTTATTCTTGCATTCAACATTCGTATTCTTTTGATTCTATTTTAAGACCAAATCACCAATTTCAAACTTTTGAGGGAGAATGTGCTTGTTATGGCTTCTATGCAACCTATTCTAATAGGTTTGCAAGTTATTTAGGGCATTCAAATGCTTTCCATCAAGGAGTTATAGTTCATACAACCTAGAAATTTTATAATCTTCATCATCTTTAATATTCTCCAAAGATACTCATAATGAAGACAACTCAATCTTAGTTAGGATAATAGATTTTGTGACATAAACAAGTTAGTATGGATTGGCACATGTGGGTGTTTGATGACTAGTGTGATAAGCCCAAAGGGTAGGAATTTTTTTAAAGTGCTAATTACAACCAACATCATTGACATTCTTATTTAATATTGTAATAATGGTATTGTTTGTTGCCTCAAATTTACCATTACCTTATGGGTTATATGGTGTGGATTTCTTTTTCTTGATTTTGAATTTTTCACAAAGAACTTTTACATCTCCATTTACAAATTATCTACCATTATCAGACATAATTTGGGCTAGGATACCATATCAACAAATGATATGGTAATGTATAAACTTGGTAATTTGATTCATAGAGACATAATTGAGAGGAATGGCCTTGATCCAATTAGTAAAATACTTAGTAGTAGTGAGAATATGTTTATGGCCATCAAAAGATGTGGAGTTAATTTTCAAAATGAGATCAAGGCCCCATGTAGAAAATGGTCATGGTGTGGTAATTGGTTGTAGTGGCAAAGAAGGTGCATGTATCAAATTATGATGGTGTTGACAAGAAACACACTTCCTTACATAATTACAAGAATTTATCTCCATTTTGGGCCAATAGTAACCCATTCTAAAGATATTTTTAGCAAAGACAACCACTAGTGTGGGCCCCACACATTCCTTCAAGAACCTCCTTAAGTTCTAACTTGGATTCTCCCAAATATAAACAATGAAGTAGAATTCCATCATAGCCTTTATGATAAAGTGTGTTTCCAATAAGGGTATAATGGGGTACAAAAATTTTCTGATGATTATTATAAAGTTTAGGTGGAAAAACATGATCATGAAAATAATTATAAATTTCTTGAAACTAAGGCAGTTCAAGTGGGGAATTAGGACTAGTAATGGTGCATATCCTTTCTAAATCTAGCAAGACATGAGCAGGCTATAAAATATTTTAAATGAGAAATTGATACTCTTTAAGACTTCTATAAATTTGTATCATGGACCTAATTATTTCCATTTCATAAAAAAATCTATTATTGGCCCATGGTATTTGTTCCAATTGTAAAGATTTGAAATAAGTCATGAGATTATCCACAATATGCATGCAAGGTAAAATCTTGTCATCTCTAGTTTGATATTGATCTATGATTTAATTGATAATCAATTATGAATTCCCATATAACATTAATTTTTGGATATCCCACTGTACTATAAGATGAAGTCCTACAATAAGTGCTTCACACTTGGCCTTATTATTGGTACAATGAAAAATATTATGAAATGCTTTGGGAATCAGATCTCCTTATGGTGTAATCAAAAATGTTCTAGCTCTAGATCCATGAAATATTAAGTAACCATAAAAATATAGATTCCATTGTTCAATTTCATGTTATAATTCTTATATTATCATAATATAATCATCTAGAAAATTAAATCTAAGTGATTGAGTGTCTATAATAGGGGCCTTTACAATTTGATCATCAATAACCTATCCCTTGATAAATTTCTAATTATGATATTAAAAATCAAATTTAGTTAAGAGCGTGACCCATTTGTCCATGTAGCCTATGAGAGCTACTTTGGATAATAAAAAATTGATGGGGTCTACTTTAGCAATAACAATGGTTTGTTATTTAGCATATAGTGTCACAGATTTTGGGAGGTGGACACCATAGATAAATATGCCTTATTAATAGGCATACAATAATTCTCATAAGACACTAGTGTGGCTTAAATAATAAAATGCATGTTCCTTTCCTTCATCATCATGTTGGGCTGAGTGCCCCAAATACATGTTAAGTCATTGAAATGTAAATAAGTAATGATTATCTAGGTGTTGGTGGTTTCAAAATTGGTGGGTTAACTAAATATTTTATAAGCTTCACAAATGATAATTGAAACTCTTTGTCCCATTTAAAAATGACCCCTTTCTTCAAGATATGTGTAAATGGGTAGTACTTATCTACCAATTGTGAAATGAACCTATGAATGAACTAGATATTTCATTATAGGCTATGAAGTTATTTGAGATTAGAAGGTGGAGCAATTTTAATAATGAACTTAACCTTAGTAGGGTCTACTTATATCCAAATATATTATACAATAAACCCTATAAAGTTTCTTAAAGTGATGTCAAAGGCACACTTCTTAGGATTTAGATGAACCTTATACTCATGAAGTATGTTAAAGATTCTCCATAGAACATCAAGATGTTCAACACGTGTTTTTGATTTAGGTAGGATGTCATCAACATGTCTTCAAGAATATCATGCATCATCTCATGGAATATGATATTCATAGCACACTAATATGTGGCTCTAGAATTATGCAAGACAAATGGCATGAATTCATAACAGAAAGTTCCCCATGGTGTGGTGATTGTAATTTTGTGCTAGTCTTCTTGAGCTATCTTGATTTGGTTGTATCCAAAAAACCCATTTATGAGGGATAACATCTCCTACCCAATAATAGAGTTGAAAATCATATCAATGTTGGGAAGAGGAAAATCATCTTTTGGGCATGCCTTATTGATATCTCTGAAATCAATACAAAGACATATACCCCATGGATTTTTACAAACTAGAACTATGTTTGATATCCATTTAGAATAGTCTAGTGGTCTGATGAAGCTTACTCTTAAAATTTTGTCTAATTATTCTTTAAAAAAAAAAGGAGGTATGTGGATGCATCTTCCTCAATTTTTATTTGAGTATCTTAGCATCTAGATGGACAACAAGGTGATGCACAACCAAGTCAACGTCTAAGCCTCACATAATGGAATATTCCCATGTAAAAATATTAATAAAATCTCTCAAAATGAAGATAATGTGATATCTCTCCTCATTAACGAGGGAATCTGTAAGATAAACAATTTTGGATCATCATATGTTCCCAAGTTTACTTCAATAGTGTTTTCCATAGTGAATGTATAACTATCTTATAGAATAGTAGGCAGTGTTTAATCTCGATCTTCTACTTCTTCTATAATTTGTAGTTGTTCTTCCCAAATCTCTAGATAATGTGACAAATATTAATCCATTAGTTTAAGTAATGGTCAACTAAAAAATATCTCAAGAAATTCAAGAGCAATATGCTCAAAGTCTTGTTATTTTGATGTGATGCTGGTTCTAGCTATGGAGCTAGGACATTATGAAACTGGTACATCCATTGGAGATGAGAAAATATCCCCATCCAAGAGTGCCTAAAATAGATTTTCACTCAATATTTTTATTTACTATTTACCTAATCAATGAGTACCTCAAAGAGGTTTTCACCTAAGGATCTCAATGTTTTATATATTTCATGACCAAGAAAGTTTGCTTTCTCTCTAAATTAGGTAGAAGGATCCAAATAAAAATTGAAGCCTTGTTTATGATCACCAATTGGCAATCCATCTCTAAGTCCCATATACTTAGAAATAGACTCTTCATTCTATAATTCATCAAGGCATATGACTATATTTTATGAGTACCAATTAATGAGTTTAGAATGGCAAAGGCAAAGGGAAAAATGGGGTGTTATAGTCATAATAGAGTTTGAATTAAATAAATTTATCAATAAGTTTATTGTGAATACTATAATGGGATGTCACATCACCACCAAGAGTCTCATCACTGGTTGATTTATAAGAACCACTATCAAAAGTTATGAGGTCACCCCTAGGTGGTATAAATTTGAGACCTTGATTCATGTTAGGTTTACCAGATGATAAAGATTCCAAGATTCCTTACTCTCATGGCCCGAGGCCCTTTCTTATATAATAAAAATTATCCATAATATGATTAGGGATAAGATATTTTGGATTTTGAAAATAATCAACAATGTGGTTATAATATAACCAGTCTCCTTCAATGAAATCTTCTTGATCCTGATTTGGTGAAGTAGCAAGTAAAAATGCCATTGGTGGTTCTATGTATATTTCTTATTCTGACAAGTTATATTGGTTCTATAAGGGATTTTAGAATATTTGGGTTTACCAAAATAATTGGGAGATTTGGGAAAATTAGCAATATATAAGTCATATTTAAGACAATATGTGTAAATTATTTCATCTTCTATAATAACATGTTTTACAAGGATTGTGGGAAATGGATCAGCCGAAGTGGAAACAAGGTCACTTGGGTTGATGTAATTAGATTTTGGTAGATGTAAAACTATTTCCTTATTATTATTCAAAATGAATTTAGAACTAGGACAATAGTTATTATTATGAAAATCAACCTCTAGGTGTTTGTAATACTAGTAAGGCTATAGATCAGTAGGAATAGTGAATTCAATCCCATCATGGGGGAACTTAAGGAACTGATGTAAGGTAGAAGGGAAAACCTATACTTCATGGATCTAAGAATGACCAAGAAGTATGTTATAAGGAAACTCAATATTCATAATATGTAACAAAGTATGATGGGATACCAACCCAACAATGATTGGAAAATAAATAATACTTGAAGACTCCATTTTAGCACTATCATACACCTTTATTGTAATTGTCTTTGGCTATATGTCTTTCATAGTATAACCCAATAATTATAATATATAGAGGGAAAATATGTTTAGCCATGAACCATTATCTATAAGAACCCATTGATTTTATTATTCTTAATGATGACCTCAATGTACAATGGGTTATTATAGCTAGGACCAAGAGTGGACATGCCTTTTTGATCAAAGGTAACTTATTAGAATGAAGAAAAATTCCCTAAAAGTGTTTGGAATTATTCAAGGTTAATGTCTTGGGCAATAATAGATTATTAGAGAAGGTTGTTCAAAATAGTTATATGGACTTTAGATGTACATAAGAGATCTAAAATATAAATTTTCATAGGGGTTTTACTCATTTAGATTGAGATATTATACATCTTCTCAATAGTAGGATGAGACAGTTTAGCCTTGGTTGGCATAGTATTTAGTTTTGGATCTAAAGGCAAAATGTTCATATTAGGTTGAGTGGTAGAAGAGGACAAAGGGCCCTAAAGGGTAACTCATGAGAGTTTAGTTTTGATTATGTAATATAGAGAAGGAAATGAGCTATTATAATTAGAATACAAAGGAAAAGGGCCTTGGAGGGTGACTTGAGGGCATCTAATTGCATTGGCATAATTTTGAGTCATCAAGGAGTCATTATAATTAGAGGAGGGTCCATAAAAAGTAACCTACAAAAATTGAGGCATAATAGAATTTCTTGTACTTGACACAACATTACTTGAATGAGAGGGTGTTGAGCCTATAATAATGGGTCCATTACTTTACAAAGCATGAGATAGTTCATAAGTTTTAACAATGAAGGTTGCAATGTGGTTTGTAGAAATATGCCCCACGGTATTATTGTAGTCATAAGGCATGTTATTTTAACCTAGGTTATTAGCATGGGTATTATGATCCTGATTATGATCATGTTCATTATGATTCTAGCCTTGGTTCTATTACCACTGATTTTGTCTTTGGTTCTGATTATTTCTTATCAATTGTTGATTATCTCTTGGAAATGGATCTTTATAGATTTCCATGTCCTAACTAGTGTTTTGAGAGGCAAGTTTGATCTCAATTTTTCTACTTTCAATTAAATATTCAATGGGATATTATAACTGAACACATCTATAAGATTCATGATGAATAACATGATGGAAGTTACAAAATTCCTCTCCCTAATACCAATTGGGTTTGGGTTGATCATCAAGAAATGGCCTTGGTATAGGCCATGCAATCAAATTAGCTACTATGAGCTTTAGGAACACAACATCCATAAGCTCTCCCAATTTGCTAAAGACTTTGAATTTATTATTGAATTACCTATATGGAGGGACTCTTTGCAAAGTAGGTTAGTGGATTAGGTGGAACTAATTCTACATTTGGAGCTAGCAAAACTTGCACCATTAGTATATGTATTGATTTAGTCACTCCATTATCTACCATATTTTTGTTTTTATTAAACCCCTTAGGTTTATCTATTAAAATAGTTTGAATAGGTGATTGGGTATAATTTGAAATTTGAACCTATGAATAAATATTGATAAGGCCTTTAGTGATAAGTACCTTCTCAATCTGTACACCCTTTTTTATAATTTCCTCAAATGTGTTTGCACAAGTGAGTCGTAGATTATGTGCCAACTCAGGGTGTAGGTTCTATGAAAAACTATTGGCCAAATTTGTGTCTATAAAAATATGTTGAAAGAGTCCAGATAATGCTCTCCACTATTTTATATATTCTATAAAGCTTTCTCCATCTCATTATTTGGCTTTGCACAAGTCAACCATAGTCAACTCATGTTCAATATTGTATTAGAAGTGGTTGATGAATTTTTTTGATAAATCATTCCAATCCAAAACCTATCCCTTAGGTAATTTAAGGAACCAGTCTAATACTTATCTCACCAAACTACATGGAAATAAACAAAGCAAGTAGATGCTACTGTAGGCTACCTCTTGGCAAAATATAAAAAATGCTTGAATATGTTCACAAGGGTCACCCTTCCATTTTTATTTTCAAATTTGGGTGATTAAAAATGAGGTAGAAGTGGGACTTAGAGAATACTCAGATTAAATGGATATAGACATACCTCCTCAAATTTTTATTTTTTATTTGATTTCCCATCTCCAATCACGACACAATTTCTTTCATCAAATTCCACTCTTGCATGTTTTATGCATTGGTAGGTGAATATAATTTTTTTGGGTTGGTATATGCCCTTGTTACATTGATTTTTGAGGGATATAAACCCTAAAATATTCAACTTAGTTTTGGTTCATTCCTTGAGTTGAATAAGTGGGCTATTAATTCTTGGATTGATAAACATTGCCTAAAATTTGCTGCTATGAATTGTAAGCATTTTATTGATTTTGGGGAGTCCATAGTTGATTTACCAAAGTATGCATTGGTTGAGATTAACGTGATAAAGTGTTTTGAAAATTTTCTTTAATATTTACTTCATGTTTCATTCCTTGTTTTTGCAAAGGAATAAGAGGCTCTTGGTGATTGAAAAATGTATGCTCTGTGTCTGGTAAATCATGTTACAAAACCTATTGAGGCTTGGTTTGTTCAATTTAGATACCCTGATCCATCATGGATGTGTTATTAACTAAATTAAACTTCATTAAAATTATACCACATTACCTTTTTTTTTAGAATCATCATTATCTATTGAAGTGGTAGCTAAAGAGTTAGTTAAGTCTACAGTAAGTTGGTCTACATATTATTGACTTATCTTCTTGATCTTGGTGGAAAGATATTTATCATTAGGTGTTGAATATATGTTTAAAAGGATGATTTTAACAAGGAAAAAAGAGGTTTTTATTTGGTCATCCTAATACCTCCTTGTTCAAATAAAATGGTGGATAACAAAAGTGTTTTGGTTTTGACATGTTTTAATTTTCAAAAAAGTTGTAGACATAATAAGACCAAGTAAGTAAAGGATAAAATGACAAAATAAAACTAATTATAACATCCAAAGTCCTAAAAATGACAAGGTTGCATCATATAATTGAATTATTTCTATATACATGCTCTTGGGAGTATTCTTAAGTGTTAATACAAAAATAAAAGTGAATTAATAATTAAGGTTTTTACACCCTCTTCTCCCAAGAGATTATATAGTGAGATAAAACTTTAGGCTACTTGCCTTGCCTTAATAATATATTCACAATAAGTGGGTTTTTTTTAAAACTAAATTTTTGTACATCTAGATGGTCCCAAGTGTGGCTAACAATAGAGATGCTTCACATCAATTAGATATACATCAATTGTATTGTTGTGAAAAGGTCTTATCCTTTT
>JARHVA010001664.1:680000-782500 GCA_037957365.1 Torreya grandis
TCCTTTGTATAGGCCACAAGCATCCCTAATAAGCCTTAAAGTAGTCCCACACCCTCATTTATTGATACTATCCCTTTGTGACTAGTGTTATACCACTTGGACACTAGTTCCATACAAAGAAAATGATCTCCACATGGTGCTAGTGTCCCAAAAATGGCGTTAATGTCATTTCCCTCTCTTTTCCCTAAATGAATATCTTTTCAAAACTAGAACCTCCAAGGGTCAACCTACACCACTTTTATTACCTAAACAAGCATCAAAATAGTATATATACATTAATTTTATCCCTCTAATCACTAGAAAAAAATTAGATTTAAAATACACATTTAAAATTAGAACAAGTTCTGCACAAATAAGGTTATCAATCCCTATTATGCCTTCTACATACTACTATCTAGAGCAACCCTAAGCTCAAATTACCTAAATTTCTAATCTCAAGAACATTAAAGGTAGTTAAGGCCACTATCATACTATTTTCAATTAAACTTTCACCAACACTTAGATGGGTATAACTACATAGGTATTTATCCCTCCTCAGGTTATTGTTATGTAGGCAACTCTCATCACATTGGGGTGTTGAGGATGTCCATCCTACCCTACTAATAAACACACTTTTTAACTTATATCAACTAGATACCCTAGACACATAGAGTGTTGGAGAGCTATCAATGATTTCATGGTAATGTCATGAAAGTTTCCAAGTGATTGGATGAAGTTCCTTGATAGTCCAAGTGATAATGATAAAGTGTGTGTTGTGCTTATCCTAGTATGCTTGAAGGAGGCTTGGTTGATATTCTATTTTGGAATGGTTAGAGATGATTAGGGATGAGTCTAAAGTATTAAGCATGTGAAATGGGTCCTATAAATTTTAAAATATGATTAAATAGATTCTGTGTGTGAGTGTATTTCACCTGGTTATTCATTGTTCTTATCTAGACATTTTGGGTCTAATGGCAAACAATCTAAGTAGGCAATTTAATGACATCATAATTTCCACATATGGATGAGTCATGGGGATTTGATCATATGGTTATGATAAAATTATTCCTTAGTTTCTATGTGAAAATTATAAGTCTAGTGATGAAGTGAAAAGAAATATATACAAGTGCAAATTTGGGCTCTCAAGCATTTTGACAGTGTTTTCCCATACTTAGCCAAATTTAAAATGTGGAAAGAAAAGTTGAGTAGGCATTTTGATGGTGGATTATCTTATGTGTGGATGTTTCACAATAATTTGATCATATGGTTTTGTTTAATTTTGTGCCTCTTTGATTTTTTTTAACTTTTAGGTCAAGCATTGAAGCATGATAAAAGATATGCATGTGCAAAGTTGGTCTTTCTAGATAGTTCTTAACATACTTGGATCTATTAATAGATAAATTTGAGGAGGAATTTTAATGTCATTATATCTCACACATGTGAGGATTATAAGATAATATTTTCATATGGTCCAAATTTTAGATAATATGCGAGTGAGTGAGGAAAAAGTTATGAGTGTGCAAATTTGGCAGTCTAGGCATATTTTAATGGTCCCCATACTTAGTTTATTGTATATGAAGATAAATATCAGGACCAAATGAAGATCTAATGTCTCATAAAATACATTATAGTGAATATATATGGTGCATAAAAATTCAAATAGGTCAAAGTGTTTTTTGGTTAACATAGTTAAAGATCAAGACCAAATGAAGATCCAATAGTGCATCAAGGATCATACAAGATTGATCTAATGATGTGTGTTGAGTGAGATGGTAAGAAGCAATCAAAATTTAACATTATAATTGATTATAAATCATGCAAGGGTGACAAGGATCATGATCATGGGGGTTTTGAGTAAGATCAAATGATGATCATTGCATGATAAAGACCTGATTGATTGATGGTGCACCTTGAGTCAATATTACAAGATTGCATGAGATGAGGTCAACATGATTAAGGTTTAACATTTGGAAAATGTGCACTATGAGATAAAGGTTAAGATTCATATAATAAAATTTATGGTTCATGTATTATCTAAAATATTGATGACATGAGATGCAAATAGAGTGTCTAAGGTTTAACTGTGACCATTGGCATTTGAATATTTAAATTTTGCAAAGGGATAGACTAGTGCTTGGTTTTTGAGCCATAAATTTCAACTTATATAGAATTTTATCATAGTATAAAAATATATTTTTTTAGATGACTTTAAGGTTAATCTATAAATATAGATTAGGAGGTTTGAAAGTGTGTACAATAAAATTTCTGAAGGTTCAAATTTGACTATGTGTTTGACTATGTTTTGTAAGTGACCCAAGAAGGATACTTAAGCTCATATTGATGTTGTTTCAATGTTTCATGATGAATTAGCTATTGGAGAGTGTTTTAGACTCCATAAGGATCATCTATATGGATTTTGGATGTGTGATTAATCTATCTTGAGTATAAACAATGCTTAATAAGTTGATTGTGTGTTTGTTTATGGTGTCCTTATGAACAAGGCTAATGTTCAAGTTGATTGAGCTTCCAAAAAAGAGTACAAAGATGATTTTGATCATTTGAGGATGATTGAGGGGTCATGTAGAGTGTAAATATTCATTTTAAAGTGGTCTTATGTTTTTATTTTTCTTGTCGTTGCTAAATGGGTGAATAGGTCTCCATGAGACTTATAATAGATACAAGGGCCTAATTGAAAGGTGTAACTACTTAAGAGTGACCCATAAATTATGTGGTTGACCTATGAAGATTATATTGAGATGAGTATTTGTTTGATATATTCCTTAATGGTTAAGGCATTCCCAATGGCTGACCAAGATGTTGATAATCGTGATTGCTTTATATATAGTGAAACTAAATATGATCGTGACTTATGTGTGAATTTTTTATTTGAGAGCATAGTGTTGTGAGGCAAAGGAAAGTGTGGGTGCCCAATGGATGATTTTAATAGTAGAATAGATTGAAGACTATATGTATGATTTCTAAGTCATAATTTTATTGAAGAAATAGTGCTCTTATATATTAAGTATGAGTGAAGGTGAAGAGTGATAATCATAGGTCCATCATCAGGTGTTAAAGACATCAATTCAAAGGTGGATGTGTTTATAGGTGTTGTTATGGTAGCTTAATATCTATGGGTTTATATCATCCTTGTAAGGTAAAACGTTATAAAGGTCTAGTTGTTGTTACATCTCAGATAAATAGGTGTGGTAGCACCTTGTGGGATTGTAGTCTCACTAAATAAGGGATGGTAGTTCCTTGATTAGTTTTATCTAGTCTAAATTGGTTTTTGTTATTATAGGATAGTAGACTAATTGTAGATTTTAGTGGGTTGTATCCCCAAAGATGGTTTCCCACATATGTCATGTGTTATGTGCTTGATTTTGCATTCGCTTTCTTGATTCAATGATATGAATGATGTGTATGCCTCATGAATGTATTTACTGATTGATTAAGAGTTTGAAAGGATTATAAATAAAGTTGAAATAGATAGGCTCACTAATTCACCCACTCTCAGTGATTGTACCTCCAACAATTGGTATCAGATTAGGTCTTTTGGAGGAAGCTTAATAGCTTGAAGGTGATTTAAGGTAAAATATGGGTAGTCATCAAGGAGGTTTATCTACTAAGCAATCATTGATGTTCAATGGATCTAATTATTTATTTTGGAGTGTTAAGATGAGGAAATACATTATGTCTTTAGGTTTTGATGAATGAAAATGTATTGTGGATGGTTATGTTGTTCCTACTACTCCTCCATCTAGTGCTACAGATAAGAAGCTCTTTGAGAATAATTGTAAGGTAATGAATTCCATCACTTCTGGTCTTACAGAGACTAAGTTAACTAAGGTAATCCATTTTAAATCTACTAAAGAGATATGGGACAAAATGTAGATCATTTATGAAGGATATTCAAAGGTCAAGCTTTCTAAGTTATAGATTAATAGAAGCTAATTTGAAAGCCTCGAGATGAAGGAAGAATATTATTTGACATCATTTATATAGAGAGTTGATGAGATTGTGAACATCATCAAAGGTCTTGGAGAGAACCTTGAAGAATATACTTTAGTTCAGAAGGCATTAAGGTCCCTTTCTCTCAAGTTTGATCCTAAAGTATTTGTTGTAGAATAAAGTCATGGTCTTACTCAGGTGACGTTAGATGAATTTCATGACATCCTTATTTTCTATGAGATGAGGAAGAATGATGATATATCACTAAAGAAGTAAGAAACATTAAATATAAAGATGAAGCCTAAGAAGAAGTTCCAAGGTAAGAAACACAATGAGGATGACATTTATGATATTGATGAGGATGAAATGATTGCTTTGTTTATAAGGAAATTGAAAATAGGTTTAGGCAAGTATAAAGGTAAACTACCCTTTAAATTCTTAAATTGTGGAGAGATAGGAAATTTTTACAGAAATTTACATCATAAGCATGATGATGAATATAATGATCAAGATCATGATTAAGACAATAAGACATATAGGTTTTATAAGAGGAAGAAAGGATTCAAAAGGTTTGACAACAAGAAGAAGTACTTCAAGGACAATAAGAGTCTCTACACCAAATAAGATTACAACTCATCATATGAGAGTGAATTTAGTGACTCAGAGTATGATCATGAAGATGGTTGTCCTATTGAAGATGAATACATGTTCATGGTTGAGGAAAGTAATTGATCACATCAAAAGGAGTCTATTTGGAGTGATTCTAATGATGATGAAGATGAGTTGGACTATGAGATTGCATTGACAAATTATCTTTAAGAAATTAAGATTGAGAAGAATATAAATAATAAGATGAAATCTAAATGCAAGTACTATGAGGAGAAATTCAATGTGTTTGAGGAAATATTGGTTGAAGAATCTAGAGAGTATGAAGATATTATCATGTTTCTTAATTCTATGTTGGAATATATGTCTACAAGTCTAAAATCCAAAGAAGAATAATGCTCAAGGTATGATTATGAGATTATGTATTTGAAATATGAGTTAGATAAGTATGCAAACAAGGTGAAATCATTTGTCAAGTTTGATAAAAGTTTTAATGATCTCCTAAAGAATCAAAAGTCAACTAGTGATAGATCTAGATTGGGTTTTAATGAAGATCCCAAAACTGCTTCTCAATTTGACATGAATGTCAATGAGAGAAGGTGGATCAGCCTTTGAAGATAAATAATTAGACAAGGAATTAATGTGTTGGTAGAATGAAGACAAATTAGATTAGATATCCAAATGCCATGAGGTGTGCAAGTTTAAATGGCTATTGTTTCACATGTAATCAATTTGGGTATAGAGATAGAGAATGAAAGAGACCTACTAGAAATGAGTTTTCATGGAAATATGATGGGGGTAATTAGTCAAAAGTTTTGAATAGAGTTAAGTGATTTAAATATCTTGTTGTGAGACACATTGTAAACCTTTGTCCACATAAGATTAGATAAAGTGAGTCCTCTTCAAAAATAGGAGTTTGTTTTATTTGTCAAGGCATATGACACATAACAAGTTTCTATCCAAACAAGGTGAGATAAACTATGTTTCCATTAGGGAGTATGATGTGATAAAATTTTGAATAGAGAGGTCACATTGATAGGTTTTGCAAGCAAAGGTATACAAGTTATAATAGGTTTAATCAAGCTCTTAGAGTGCAAGGAACAAGGCAAATCAATTCATAAAATCCAAAAGTGGTAAGTATAAGTAATTATGAGACTCTAGGTCCAAGTAATCTACTTGATATGGTGGATAATTCTATAGAAGGTGAAGAATTCCTAGGGATCTCATTGTTTGCTCATATTGTGAATGAAGAGACTAAGTTCAAGAAGAAGACTAAAGTACTAGTTGAGGATAGTTATGAGATGTGTATGGATCCAAGTGAACATCCTACCATTATTGAGCATGTATCATTCAAATAACATCAATTTATAGTGCCTAGTAATGAGGTTCCAAGCTACAAGGTATATTCTTCAGATGAAAAGGTATGTCAAGATTGCATACTTTCTCCATGTGTTGTCAATTATATCTTTGAAGAGAACTAGAGTGATATAGAAAAGGAACTAATTTTCATATTTCAAACAAAGAAGAAAAATAAAAAGATCAATAATTATTATAGCTATAAGAGGATTCTATTGGTTATTGAGGAGATGTGGGCCACTCTTGGCTTCATTTTGTTCTAGAGCAATATGGTGCAAAGGATGTCTCTATCTATGCTTCTTAAGAGACTCCTTTCACTGGAGAATAAAGTATTGTTATGGTGTTATTCAAAAGGTCCTATAAGGATAGAGATGGGTGTTTTTAGTTGGAGAAGGTATGTTTAGGTGGAAGATATGTTATGGTGATGTTAGAGTGATGTCATGATGTTGATAGTTGTATATGGTCAATCTACAGGGTCAGATTGAAGGTTTCCAAGTGGCCTAATAAGTTTTTTGTAATGTCAAGACAATTTTTATGATTAGAAAGGTCTATTGATATTATTATATCTTGATGCAAATGTTTTTGTGGTCTGAAGGTATGTTGAAGCCAATTTGAAGATTTTTGTTTTCTCTTGGATTTCTTAGTTTGTGCTTAAGGGCAAGAAAGCCTAAAATGGGTTATGGTAAGTCAATGTTCCCAAAGGCATGGATGCTTAAATTTTGGTCCATAGGTATGTGATGGTTGTCTCTCGGTTTTCAATAATTTTCATAAGTGTGCATTGACCAAAAGGAAGTTTGTTGACTTTGTTTATTTTGAGTTTCTATGGTTTTGGGCCATGTTAGAAAAGTTGTTTGCCTTATGAATTAAGGTTAGAGGATTCTTAATAGGTTTAATGGTACAAATGGGTTGTCAAATCATGATTCATATAGATTTTAGTGTTTGTGTTTTTCATATTATTCATGTTTTTGTCAAGATGGAGTCCTAATTGACAAGTTAGTTTGTGAAGGAAGTATGTTACAAAATTTGAGGCACATTTTTTAAATTAGTCTGATTGAGGGGGAATATGAGAGTGTTCCAATTATGAAGTTTCATGTCTGGATGGTATGTCTACTAAAATTTGTGGACTCTACAAGTTCCAAGTAGGGCTACAAGGAGACTATATAGGACTAGTGAGAATAAGAGTGATTTGTGTTTAGTTTATCTAAAAGATAAATGTTTGAGTGTTTAAAGGAGAGTTATCAAGTTTATTTTTATCATGTTTCCTATTTGGTGAGTGGCATGAAGTTTTGTTTCTGGTCCTTGAGGTGGCTTATGAAAAGAGGGTAGTAAGTATGTATGGTGGTTCTTTATGGTGTGCAGAGATTTAAAGTTGATTAAGAGGTGAAATGGATCATAAATTTTAAGGGGAATCCATTTAAAATGTTTCTTGGTGATTTTCATCAGATTTTAGTGTTCTTTTGTGTTCTTTCTTCATTGGTTACAATGTTTGGTTGTAGAGAGTGTAGGTATGGAGCAAGAGGAAGTTGTTAAGACAACAAGAGGTAGGCTCAAGGTAAGGGGGAGTTTGTATCATATTTCTAAGGTGTTACTATCCTATTGGTAGTATTTTTAGGTCCTTAGTATTATTTGGTGCCCACTTTTTCATTATGTCAAAGTGGGAGAAAGTTCTTATTGTGAGAGTGCTTGAAGACAGAGAACGAAGGTGAACTATAAGATGTGTGTTGATATCAATGAAAAAAGAGGATATTATTATAGAGTTGTCAATGATGTCATATAGGTGTCCATGTGAGTGGATGAAGCGCCTTGATAGTCTAAGTGACAATGACAAAGTGTGCACTATGTTTGTCCTAGTATGATTGAAGGAGGCTTGGTTGATCTTATATTTTGGCATGGTTAGAGATGATTAGGGATGAGTATGAAGTATTGAGAATGTGTAAGGGGTCCTATAAGTGGTCAATAATTATTGTAGAGTTTACGTGTATGAGTGGAATTCATCTAGTTCTTCATTGTTCTCATCTAAACATTTTGGGTCTAATGGCATAAAATTTGAGTAAGCAATTTGATGACATCATAATCAACACCTATAGATGAATCAGGGGGAATTGGTCATATGGTTGTGATCAAATTAGTACCTAATTTATATGTGACAAGTATCAATTATATCAATTAAGTAAGAAAAAATATATGCAAGTGCAAGGTTGGGATCTTGAGCATTTTTATAGTGTTTTCCCATAGCCAAATTTGTAAAGTGGAAAGAAAAGTTGAGTAGGCATTTTGATGGTGGCATATATCACTCATGTGGATGTTTTAAGAGGAGGTGATCATATGGTTTTGTTTATTTTTGTTCTTATTTTATTTGTGTTAAATTTTGGGTCAATCATTTAAGTGTGACAAAAGCTATGCATGTGCAAAGTTGGTCTTTCTAGACAGTTCTTGACATAGTTGGCTTTGTGAATAAATAAATCTAAGGAGGAATTTTAATGTCATTATTTATCTAACATGTGAGGGTTATATGAGAAGATTTATATGTTTTTATCATCCTATTTGAGGAGATCATATGGTCCAAATTTTAAAACATGCAAGTGAGTGAGGAAAAATTTATGACTGTGTAAAGTTGGCCTTCAAGGCATATTTCAATGGTCCCCATACTTAGTCTATTTTTCATGAAGATAAATATTAGGACAAAATGAAGATATAATGTCTCATGGATGATAATATGGTAAATATATATAGTTTACGACAATTCAAAAAGGTCAAAGTTTTCATTGGTTAATAGAGTTAAATTTCATGACCAAATGAAGATCTAATGGTGCACAGGTGATCATACAAGATTGATCTAATGATGCATGTTGAGCGAGATGGTAAAAAGTACTCTATGTTTAATAGTATAAGTACTCATAAGGAATGAAATTGTGCCATGTATCATGATAATGGGGGTTATGAGTAGGATCAAATGGTGAGTGTTACATGATAAAGACCTGACTGATCCATATAGATCGATGGTGCATGTTGAGTCAATATTGCAATATTGCATGAGATGAGGTCAACATGTTCAAGGCTCAACAATTGGTAGGGGTAAACTATGATTTGAAGATCAAGATTCATAAAATAATATCTATGGTTTATGTTTGATCTAAAGTATCAAGGACATGAGATGTGAGTATAGTGTCTAAGGTTTAACTATGACTATTGGTATTTGAATATTTGAATTTTGCAAAGGGAAAGACCAGTGCTTGGTTTTTGAGCCATAGCTTTTGACCTATGAAAAAATTTATGATGGTGTAAAAATAATTTTTTTTATAGGAATTCAAGGATCATATGTAAATATATATTAAGAGGTCTGAAAGTGTGTATATTCAAAGTTATAAATGTTTAAATATGACTATGTGTTTGACTTTGTTCTATAAGTGACCAATGAAGGATATTTAAGCTTGTGTAGATGTTATTTTAATGTCTCATGATGACTTAGATATTGGAGAGTGTTTTATACTCTATGAGAATCATATATATGTATTTTTGAGGTGTAATAAATCTATCTTGAGTATTAAAAATGCTTAAAAATTTGACTGTGTGTTCATATATGGTACCCTCATGAACAAGGCTAATGTTTGATTTGATTGAGCTTGTACAGAAGAGTGTAGAGATGAGTGTGATCATTTGAAGATGACTAAAGTGTCATTTATAGTGGAAATATGCATTTATAAGTGGCGTTATGTTTCTATTTTTCTTGTTGTTGTGTTAAATGGGTGAATAGGTCTCCATGAAACCTATAATAGCTACAAGGGTCTAATTGGAAATTATGGTTGCTTAAGAGTGATCCATAGATGTTATGGCCAACCTATGAAGATTGTATTAAGCTATGTATTTGTATGATATATGCCTTAAGTGTTAAGGAATCCCTAATGGCCCACAAATATGTTGATAATCATTATTTCTCAATATATAGTGAAACTACATATGATGGTTTTTAGACTTTGAGAGTGACTTATGTGTGAAATTTTCATTTGAGAGCATAGTGTTGTGAGGTGAAATAAATGGTAGGTGCCTAGTGGATGGGTTGAAGAGTAGAAAATATTGAGAATTGTATGTATGACCTATAGGTCATAATTATATTGGTAGAATTATTCTCTTACAGATTGAGTGTGAGAGAAGGTGAAGAGTGATAATCATAGGTCCATCGTTAGGTGTTGAATACATTAGTTCAAAGGTGGATGTGTTCATGGGTGTTGTTGTGGTAACTCAATATCTAGGGGGGTTTAACCTCCTTGTAAGGTGAAAATTTTTAAAGGTCTAATTATTATTGTAGCTCAGCTAGATAGGTGTGGTACTACCATGTGGGATTGTAGTCTCACTAAATAAGGGATGATAGTTCCTTGATCAATTATAGCTGGTCTAAATTAGTTCTTTCTATTATAGGATAATATTCCAATTACAGGTTTTAGTGGGTTTTATCCCCCAAGAGGGTTTCCTACATATTTCATGTGTTATGTGTTTGATCTTGCATTGTCTTTCTTGATTCATTGTTATGAATGATGTGTATGCCTCATGAATGTATGTATTGATTGATTAAGAGTCTAAAGGGATTGGAACCAAATTTGAAATATATGGAATCACTAATTTACCCCCCCTCTCAGTGATTGTACCTCTAACATGGAGGATGAGTGTTTGATCATTAAATCAGTAATTATAGGAAATATACATGGTTTTAGAATTTGTGCATGCAGGAATAGACCTCAAAGATCTGGACATAGGTGCACCCAGAAGCTCAAGATAACCCTTCACAGAGGACACTACCACCAATATCAGGACACTACCACCATATTTATAATAATGGTGCTATTATCCAATTAAAACACTACTATCCAAGATGGTTTTTTACATTGGGATCCTATTTATAACACTCAAACTAGTTTCCACCTCAATTTCTAGCCTCCAAATCATTTATCTCAAGTGTTTTCCAACTAATTCTTACTTGTACTATATATTACTATTTTTAAAAAGGTTGAATCTAGTCACTTTTGTAACAATTTAGTGGCTATATTTATTACATATTATTACCTTAATGTAGTCTACTTAGCTCTTTAACAAACATAGGATTTACACTTATTAATTACTCAAAGTTTAAAATAACATGTATTTAAGGAATTCAACATTTATTTGTTTTGTTATAGAAATGATTTCCCTCCTTTTATGTAATTAAATTTGTGGGGTTACTTGGATTTATGTGCTAACTATTAAGGAGAGTTATTAAAGGAATAGTGGATCTTCTTCCATTGACTATTTATTATTGGCATCTTTGCATAATATTATTTGCAAAATGTGTGCATGGAAATTTATTTGAGCTATGTGTTTTAAATGTAGAATGATGTTGATTTCAAATAAATTATAAGGTAGTGCATGTTACAGTTCATACATTGATGTTTGTAAGACTCCACAACCCACTTGATATCTATGTGAAATGGTTCATGCATTTCCAATGCAGTTGTATCTCTATCTAGTATTTTTAGATAGACTTAGCATTAATCTAATGTTGAAAGATCTCCTCTCGAATCAGTCAATGCTTTAATACTATGGTTTATGGGTATTAATTATTTGAAGTCAAAGTTTCATTGTTAATTAGTATATAGGGTATGTATTATAGGGTATGTATTATTTTATAGGTATTGATTTTTTTTTCAATATTATAATGCTTAAAATTATGTGTTATCAAAATCCCAAAGTGTTAGAATATTTTTGTTAAATATTATTGGAGTCTTGTGTATTGTCAGTTTAGTCAAGTTTATTGAGACTTATGCTTAAGTTAAATAGTTTGTTCATTTCAAAATGTATTTATAAAATAAGTCAAGAGTAAGATTTATTCTATGTTAATAAGGTATGTCAAAATTTAAAAAAAATCTTGTATGGATGCATTTTTAGTGGAAACTCATGTCAAAGTAGTTTCACATTATGGGGGGAAGGTTATACAAATATACCAAATGTGGAAAATGTTGAGTGTCAAATAAAAATTGACTAAGAGAGTAGTAACATCGAAGGATATTAGAGGTGACAAAGGAAGGAGGCATTTTAGTGAACACTCATCAATCATAAATGATGAGGCCACACTTATGGATTCGCGACATTTGTTTTGTTTATGTGGTGTGTATTTCAATTGCATTTTTTTAGTATGTTTTGTAATAAGAATAGAGATTCATTTCAGTTTACTTGCATATGTGAATTATTCTTTATATTTTCCCCTAAAGTAAGTGATGAGAGTTAATAAAGTACTCTAGCATCATGATATTCATGGTTATTAGTTAACCATTTATAAAACCATCTTATATGGTTAGTGGTTAACCACTTATAACACCATTATATTATGGTTATTGGTGATCCATATGAAAAACCATTATAGAGGTTGTTGGTTTTACTAAAAAAACCCATCCAGATCATGAGCACGTAGAGGTAGGATTTGCATTATGGATTTATGTTCTCCCCATGTTCACATTAAGGGGGTGAGTGTTAGGATTGAGTAATTTTCACATGGTATAATTATCATATTAATTATTAGTTACCTTTGGTTATTATATTATTATATAGTTATAATAATATTATTTATTACTATTGGGAATTGTATTCATGTATGTTTATTATTACCCGTGACTATCTGAAGTTATTTGATAATATTTACTAGGAGGTTTTTTGCTACCTCCATGGCTATATAAAAGCTAATGTATTTTTTATATTATATGTTGAATATAATGAATTATTATTATTATTATTATTATTATTATTATTATTATTATTATTATTATTATTGTTGTTGTTGTTGTTGTTGTTGTTATTATTATTATTATTATTATTATTATTATTATTATTACTATTATTATTATTATTATTATTATTATTATTATTATTATTATTATTATTATTATTATTATTATTATTATTATTATCATTATTATTATTATTAGGTGTATCCAACTCATGTTATTAACATTTTTATGTGTGGAATTATACATTAATAATTTCATTGAACTTGATGTTATTTTCATTAATTTAACTAGATTTTATATAATTAAATCAATTGTAAATCAGCCTGATTTAAAAAGTTTTGTTTATGTATTATATTTCATTTATAATAATATGTTGAGAAATGAATCAGTTGGTTAATGGAATTCAATGGAAAGTGAATTAGTATTTTACCAATATTGACTTATTTGGGTTAAAATAAGGCTAATAAATTAGTAGTAGAATATGTGATTTAGTGTTTAGGAATAAATCACTATTTCATTAGTGAATTTGAGATGTTGCAAAATAATATTGCTTAAGAAATTGAAAAGTTTCTCTCATGAAAATGTTAAGCATGATTTTTGAAACATTTTTATTTTACTTGTTATGTTTCTTTATACTTTTGGTAAATGACTTTTGTTTAATAGGAATGCAAGAAGACCATATGACAAGTGGGTGTAAAGTATAGAGAATTCTTGCTATACTAAACCTATAGGATGGTATAATTTTAATGTACTTATAATTTGTATTGTGAAAATAGGACTAAAATTTATAATGACATGATATCCAATTATGTGGTGATATCCATCATTAGTGAAAATAGTAAGCCATTATTAACTCTTGGGAGATAAAATGTTAATACATGTTAATGTTATCCTTATAAATATGCAATATAAATGTGTATGTATGAAGGGTAAAGATATGGTGCAATGAATCCTAAATAAGGTTCATTATTACATGAACTAAATGGTTAGAATTAAAAGTTATCAATAGCCTTTTGATTGCTTATAAGATGACAATGTTTCTACCAAATTCCATTGTATTGATTTTAAAAATAATTATGAATATTAAGTCTTATTGCTCATATAATTATGTAAATCATTGAATGATTAATATTAATATAATGATTATTATATTTCTAATTGAAACCTTCCTACATTATCTCAATGTAATAGTACTCATTTTCTATATAATACTCATGGTTTAAATGTCATCTACTTGTAATGGTTGGGGTGTAGATTACTTCGTGTTGGGTTCAAAAATTTGAGTAAGGATTAAATTTGGTAAATGTTCCTATTAGGAATACCATAGAGGGAGTATATATATTGGATTGTATGAGTGTAATTTAAGTACATTGACACACCCCAATCTATATATTAGTTAGATAAATAACTTCCTAATAATATCCTTTAGGATTTTTTAACCTTAGCCAATTACTTATGTTTATCATAACCCAATTTTGGGATTAATTAAACTTGTACAAGTTATTTATTTTTAAGATATTATTTTTTTATTGAATTTGTAGCATATATTGATGCTAAATAAAAAAATTAGGGTTGTTACATTTTGGTATCAAAGCATTATTTTATACTCTAATGAACTTTGGAAATAATTATTTTATTTTATATCTAAGTGTTGTTATATGTCACCTAATAATGGTGAAAACATGATCTAGTGTTGTTAACAACAACAATCTAGGTAACAAAAACCTAGGTAGAGGTAGAGGTCATGGATCTTGAAACCTTAACTAGGAAAGATAATAACTTCCCCTTAATAATATTGGTATAAATGTTGAATAGCCCAATCTCAATGATATTGGATAAAATCCAACTGCTCATCATGAGGAATATTTTAATGGAGTCCTTAGTAGCTTAAATGCAATACAAAAAAATTGGAAACACAAAAATGCATGTTAAATAACCTTGAAGGTGTCTCATAAGAAGAGTTATCCCAAATAGATGAAGGGCAAGGTGGAAAGCTAGTGATCCAATGATGAATTTAACAATGGTTGAACCTATCATTAAGGAACTTAAAATTCTTCCACAAACTACTTTTTTAGGTGAATAATATGGTGATGTAGTTGATGCATTGGTTGGTTAACTTGTAGAATTATTTTAATCTACATAATATTCCCTCAAATGTGAAAGCAAGGGTAGAAACTTACCAACTAGTTGGATCTATAGATTTATGGTGGAATCACCTTTTTAATTTAGAGGGATATAAATATTTAACATTTAGCCTATTTTTAGAAGCATCTTCTGAATAGGTATCTTAGTGACCACTATAAGAAGCAACCATTTTTCTAATTAAAGTAATAAAACATGATTATGATTGAATATGAGAACAAGTTCTAGAATTTGTTACATCATGTGAATTACATCCATGATAAGGAGACCAAGGTGACTACGTTTAATATTATACTAAAGTAAATATGTATGCATGATATCAATATGACCAATCCAAAAAACTTGACTGTTACCATTAAGTTTGCTCATATGGTAGAAGAGAAAGAAAAGAATTTCAAGAAAATTAATTAGAACCATAGATTTACTGGGATCAGTAGTGGTTTCAATAAGTTTTAGGGGCAAAACAAGAATTTTAAGAATTGAAACTCTCTTTAAATTGGGACATTTAAAAAAAATCAGTCTTAGGGAAATAAAAAAATACCCACCATGGGGGTAAACACTATACCGTTAAGACCTTAGAGGATTGTTTTATGTTAAGAATGTGGAAATAACCACTAAAATAAGTATTGTCCTAAGTTAATATTGGGTAAATTAGTTAATAATAAGGTTTATGTGGCTGTGGATAATAAAAATGTTGATTTTATGGCAACCCAGATTTAAATTAGAGGTAATTTATCTGGTTTTTTAGTTTCAATTTTGATTGGGTCTGGTGCAATGGATAACTTTATTTCTCCTTTTATTAATAACAAATGTAAAATTAATCTTGTTAGTCTAATATAAGGATGGGATGCATAATTTGGTACAGACAAAAGGGTGCCAAACTCTAAATTATTAGAGAAAATACAACTTATATTAAGAGTTTTCTCAATAAAATTTAACCTATTTATAACACTCTTGGGATATTATGACCTTATTTTGGGAATGGATTAGTTGAAATAACACAAATCCATATTAGATTATTGTAATAAAATGTTGAAATGCTATGATGAGTTGGGTAAAAATGTTAAAATCTAAGATGATTAAAAGTTTAAGGTGTGAAATCTACTTTTAGCCTTGTAACTAAAAATGGTTATACAAAAAGATGAAAGATGTATGTTTTCCAAATATAAGAGCTAACCAAAGACAAGGAAACTATTCATCAAAAATTTATATTTTTGAATGAATTTTCAATTTTTTTCTTGAGAAATTATTAGGACTTCCTCTTAGGGATGAATTTGACTTTGTCATCAAGTTATGCCAGGATTTGCTCCTGCATCTAAGTCTCCATATTATATGAATGTGGTTGATTTTATAGAACTAAAAGTTTAGTTATAAGAACTATTATAAAGTGGAAGAAATATACCATGTGTGTCTCCTTGGGTTGCTCATATTAGGTTCATGAAAAATAAAGATGACACACTTAGGTTGTGTGTTGATTATCACATGCTTAACAAGGTCACAATCAAGAATCATTATCATTTTCCAAGGATACATGATTTATTTGACCAAAAGAAAAGTGTAATAGTATTTTCAAATATTTAGTTCATATGAGGTTATCATCAACTAATAATTAAATAAGAATACATCCATAAGGAAACTTTCTATACTCATTATGGTCATTTCAAGTTCATGGTAATGCATTTTGGGTTGACAAATGCTCTTGTTTCCTTTATGACTTATTAATAGTGTATTGAAATATTATTTAAATAGTTTTTTTCTTTTTTTTTCTTGATGATATATTGATATTTTATAATAATTAAAATGAGCATGAGTAGCATTTGTGTTTGGTTTTACAAATACTAAGGCAACATAAGATTTATTATCCAATAAAGATACAAGTTTTTGAATAATTAACTACCCCTACAACTATACATGAATTATGTATATTTATGGGATTATCTAGTTACTTTAGAAGGTTTATAGAAAACTTCCCTAGATTGATAAATCCCATTAACTCTTTTTAATTTAAAGGTAATTAATTTGTGTGGACATCACAATGTGTTGAAGATTTTAAGAATCTTAAAGAGATGTTAACTATAACACCTGTGCTTATTATTCAAGATCCAAATGGTAACTTTGAAATTTGGGTTGATGCCTCTAAATAAGGTTTTGGTGGAATTCATATGAAAGATAGTATGGTAGTGGCTTATGATTCATGTAATATTAAGAAGCTTAGGAGAAAATATACCATGCATGATTTAGATCTTGTTGTTATTATGCATGGTTTAAAATAGTGCAAACATTTTCTTCTAGGTAAGCATTTCAAAATTAAAGCTATTCATTATAGCCAGGAATACCTGCTTACCTAGGATGATCTTAACACTCACCAACATAAATGGATAGAATTTATGAAAAAAATTGATATGGACATTAATTATGTGAAAGGTAAGGAGAATCATGGTGTTTATGCTCTCAGCCAATTCATGTATCTCACTTCCTTGTCTATTTTACAAGGTAAATTTATAATTATCATTTAAGAGAAACAAATTACTAATGATTTATGCCATGAATTAAGTGTAGGATTGGATGATGATCCTGTAGTAAATAAAATTATTTATTATTCTATTAAAAATGATGGCTTGATAAGGCATAACAACCAAATTTATTTGCCTAAGTTTGGTGACTTGCATAATTATTTACATAAGTTTATGAGATTTTCTATACCCTTAGTAAATTATAAAAGGTAATTAGGCTGATATTTCACTTTATTTCATTATTGGTTTGCCAAATACACACATTAATCATGACATTAATTTAGTGGTGATTGAAAAGTTCACCAAAGTTGGATACTTAATTGCCAGTAACTTAACAAATGATACTTATGTTTTTGTGGAATGTTTTATAAAATAATTGGTTTGGTTTCATGGCATGGAAAAACATATTATTGATGATAGGGATAAATTATTACTTCAAGTTTCTATAAAACATTGACTATAACCTTTGGCACTTGACTAAATTTTATCTCCTCATACAACCCAGAAATGGATGGTCAAATGAAGAGACTCAATCAAGTGGTTGAGGATATGTTAATAATGTATGTAATAGATCAAAAAATCAAGTGGTAAATGTTTTGTATTTATTAGAGTTTAAATATAGTAACACTTGTCATTTTATGATTAAAATGGATCTAGTTGAGTCTCTATATGTCATAAATGTATAAATCATCTTTCTTGGGATAACTTGGAAAATAGATCCATTGTTGGCCCTAATATTTTATAGGAGCATGATAAGAAAATTTCATTGATTTGCCAAAATATTTACACTTACTCAAATAGGCAAAGGAGTTGTTTTGATTTAAAAATAACTCCTCATGAGTTTAATGTCAGAGAAAAGGTATTTTTGCATGTTAGACATAAAAAATGTTCTATCAAGTTTTGGAAAATTTCTAAGTTGGCTCCTCATTTTGTTGGACCTTTTGGCATTATAAAAACAATCAATTGTTTTACATATCTATTATCCCTTCCTCCTTATCTTTCTAGGAATCATGATAAGATTTTTGATTTGTGATGTTTTTCATGTGGATTTGTTAATGAAGTATATACCTAATCCTTCTCATGTTTTAGATTGGACAAATCTCCAAGTTACAAAAGAGTAGTAGATGCAGTTAGAACTAGTGAGTATCCTGGACCATTGTAATGTTATATTATGAAATATAAATATTTCATAAATTATGGTCTAATGGGATCCATTTAAAAAAGCAAATTCTACTTTGGAAGATGAACATATTTTTAGGTAGAATTATCTTTGGTTATTTTAGTCATTGGGATGACTCATGTTTAAGAGGGGGAGTATGCCATGACCACATTTTAAGATACATTATTTTCTGGGATTGGTCAGCTACATATTTTTTAGTGTGATTAAATTTTTAACTATGGTTTATTTGACATAATTTCTTATGCACTATTATTTTTATACATTTGGTGATAAGATTCATCACTGAGATGTTGTGATGTGATCTTGATTTATTTTAGACCTTTCATATTGTCATAACGTTATCAAATTTAGTTCATTTGTAAATCTATCATATCTAATAGTTAATTTAGTTCAAAATTACTTTAGCATAATTTTACCTAATCCATAAACTATTGATATTCTACTTCGGTGATTGCAGAGATAGGTTTTATCAGCTAGGTTGATTATGGACATCAAAAGCAAAGGATGCGAGTTGATGATGAGTTATTTGACTGTGTATATTATTCAACATGGTTCCAAGCTTTTTCTTCATGATATTTTTATGTAGTTCATTTCTTATCTTATGTGGACTCAGTTTAGTCTTGTTTCATTATTAGCTTATCTTTTTAGATTCAATGCTTATTTCACTTTTGAGCAAAGTTGTCTTAAACATGAGAGTTATCTATCAAATTGTCTCATAGGCTAGTTTATTTTCCATATCAGTCTTCTTTCCTACTTTATTGATCATTTTTAGTGTCATATTCTTGATTGGAGATTATGAATCTATGCTAGAATTAATCATGGTGGATGCACATTTTTCTTGCATTAGTCATGTTGGTCTTTAGTCATGATGATCATTATGACTAGGAGTTTGACTTATTTTGGGGACCATGACTAGGTCATGGGGATTTCATTAGTTGATGTCATCATTTGGAATTTTGACCTAAGTTAAATATTAGGTAATAATGACCTAATTTATTAGGTCATCAAGCTTCTAGTGGATTTTGGACATGGTTTTGGTCATTTTGTGTTTGCTCAACCTTAGCTGAACCAAACCCTAGCATCAATTACCAATTTTTTCAAGGAATTTAGAAGGACATGAGATTTGGGTAGTCTTTAAATTTATGGGCCATTAATCAATTGAATTTTTATTTGGGATTAGTCAAAGCCATGGAGAAAAATGTTATTGTTTTTCAACCACACTTATAGACTTAGATGGAGGAAATAAAGGTGTTTGTGGTCTTCATTTTGGAAACCAAAAATATTTAGTGAGCTCAGTTGGGTACAAGATAGTAAGGTCATGAACAAATACATTTTTGATATTGTATCAAGTAAATTTTTAGACTCAATGGGTTATAACTCAAATCAACACTATTTTTTTAATCTTATTATCAAGATTAATTATAGCCATTAGTTTAAATTTGATAACTAAATGAATTTTAAATAAAAGATGAATATAACACATCATCCAACTAGTATAATAAGACTCACTTAGTAATCAAAATTAAACATATAATTATGTTAAGAAACTGATCACATAAACATTAAGGCATACTAATCACTTTAAATATGGATAAAATCCATGAATCATTCAAAAATATAATTATAACCACTATTGTTTATAATTTTGAATGTTTTATGCAAGTACATATCCACTATTGTGTTAATTATACATCCATAATAAGGTATAATAAGGTACAATATCAAATATAAATAATGATATTACATAAGTACAATATGAACTACAAGAATAGCTCCATGATTCGTTACATAACCTGAGTGTAATTCCATCTTGTTGAATCAACTAAAATAGGGAGAGCATCATCCAAGTGTTTTACCTCCAACCATAGAATAATGGTCTCCCATAAACCTCTCTTTCAAGAGTGGCCCTATCCTTCATGGAGGGGTAGATAAAAATAATTTGGATATTAAGAAACAACCAAAACCTATGTGTGTACTAATATTATTACATAAAAAACTCAAATAGACCATGGAATCCATTCCTCTATCTAAAATATAATATAAAACATGTACACTAGAATTACAGTGAAATCACAATGTCTTAGCTATAATATTAATTTGGCCAAATTTTTCATTATAAAATTTATAAATAATAATCTTAGTCATTTTCACTCAAATAGAACTCTCTACTATTGAATCAAATATAATGATATCAAAAGGTAGACATATAAATCATCCACTGGTGTACTTATTATTATTATTATTATTATTATTATTATTATTATTATTATTATTATTATCTAACATAGTATGCAAGTAAATATTCACAATAAAATCAAAAAATACTATGAAATAGTGGAAAAATACATGCATTCATAGACAATTACCCAATTTTAACCCCAAACAAATATGTTAACAATCTATAATAAGAATCATGTTTTTCTAAGATTTAGCTCAATATATCTTTCTATCATAATTTCAAAACATACATAAGTCTCAACAACTTCATACACAATCCTCATATATCAAATTAATTGATGACTTAAAAGAATAAGTATCAATTTTTATGTGTGCTTTCATCTAGTCATAATAGATTTTATTTGTATAGTCAAAATACTACATACATAAATATATATTCAACCCAATTAATACTTCTATTAACATCCAAGCATAGTAATATGTGAACAAGGTCAACTCTCATCCTATATTCAAACCTTATAATCATATATATACTACATTATCTTGCAAAATCAATCCCATACTCATTCAAGATATAAGTTGGATTTTATTTTCAAAACATTTATTCAATAATCCATTACATGTATTTACTCATGTATTTATATTATAGATACCACTTATATTTTTATCTCATAATAGTAGTTCATTATATGCTAATGGCACATTTTTAGGATTTGGAATCTATTATAATATCCAATACTAGGGATTATTAACTCAAAATATATGTATTCATGCAAAATAATCCTTGCATTAGTGTATTCCTATAACCCATATTCATCTATATAGTTTTATATTCCAATTCATAGTTCTTGTCATACCACTCCACATTTTCATAATGGAACCTACATATTCTATTGAGAAAAATAATGCAAGAAAACTCGTTATCTAATAGAACTACAAAACTACCTCATTCACATCTAGTATCCATAGTTATGCTCAAATAATTGAGAAAAAATGCATTCATTCTCATTTTCCCAATAAGATCAAACCCTATGCATGTCAAAACTTTATAAACTAAGTTTACATAGTCTATTCCTTCACACAACATTTTCATATGTCCATTCCTAAATTCTATCCTTAATGAGATGAATCTCTTAGGGATATTTAGAGATAATTATACTCAATAACAAGTAAGCCTTTGTTCCACATAAAAGTTCCACAATCATTCTATATATAAGTTCATCTATCCAAGGAATGTCATAAAACAATCATACCTATAGTCTTGGTAGGTTCATTAATAACCAAAGTTTAAAGCTCTATCATTATACTATAATTTAATTCATGTAAAAAACTTAGTATTTATACTAATGAATATTAAGTCAAGGATAAAAAAAAATCATAATAATTATTTGAATAAGTTTCAAACATAGCTACATTCAATTTATTCCTTAAAATAAGAGCCATACAATTATATTATTATCATCATTCAACAACCAAACACAAATTGTCTACTATAGAATAAAATCTTGATTCTATGGCCATAGTGATCTATGTATATGTATCTATACTATAATAGTATATGAATGAAATATAGATATAAATACACGTATATCCATATTTAGAATATTTTTAACCACTAGACCCTCTTTACATAGCTAGGAGGTTTAACCCACAAAGACATAACTCAGACCTGGTCATTCTTTTCAAGGTTAGGTTCTTAGAATAATAGGTATAATTATAACAAATAACTCCCCTAAAACCCTAAAACCCTAGAGCATTAGTTTGTGGTTTTATTCAAAAAATCAACAAGAATATTTACCCTAAATCAAAACCTTATTCTTTACACATTAAAAATTTAAAAAGAAAAGAACCAAGCTGTAAATTAAAAATATCTTTCTTGAGTTCCCTCTTAACATATTCTTGCTCCAAGTCATGAGCTAAAACCTTGATTTATTCTTCAACCATCCTCCTTAAAGATATAACTAGTTGATACATTGAATTTTTTTCTCTTGCTTATCTCTTTCTCCATTTTTATCATTCTTAGCATGGTTTCAAATGAACTCACTTTCTCTTGACCTTCCATACACATACATAATTTATTCAATAAATGAATAAATCCACTCCTCCAATCCACTTGTATTCATGTATCCATTACATGGGATCTTAACAACCAAAACTCATAATGTGTACATCTAACTCAACCATAAACATTATAGCATAACCCTAATACAAATCCCCTTTACCTTGACAAAACACATTGCTCTTTAAAGCCTCAAAAATTATAACACTAGTTTTATTCAAACCCAATACTATTCAAATGTAAGGTTTTAAATTAAAACAATAAAAATTACCATGGGAGGGTTTTACCTATAGAATATTTTACCACTAGACCCCTAAGGGATAAGTTTATAATTAAAATTTAAAATTAAATAACTAAGCATTTTAAGACCATGTAACTCATTATAACTTGTACATTCTTATATGCAAGAATAAGTCTTACTAATTAACATATTAGATCTAAATGATTATTTTTAATGTAATAACAACCCTATAAGATTTGTTCATCCACAAGTAATGTAAAATGTCTAAGTAATAATTTTAATGCATTACAACTATCCAAAAATCTACATACAAAATAATATCATGTAAATGAATGTAAGAAAACATCACTATACACTTTTATGAAAAACAAATATCATTATTTTCATGTAATTTACTAAATGAACTACAAATTTATCAATAATAATAATAATCACTAATTTAGTCCTACTATGGTGTGTATAGGTTCCATGCATGTTCTCTTTATCCCCAATGTAATCAACCGCTCCCCTTTTGATGATATTCTCCATCCACATTGTTAATCATGGTGGAAAAAATCTTGCATATAACTCACCAATGAACTTATAGTTAGTCCAAGTCATGATAAAAATCAACATGAAATCATAAAAACTATTAAATTTGACTAATAAATAAAAATCATGATCATAAGCATAATGTAATAGCTCATCAGTGTAAAATATTTTCTACTGTCAAAACAACATAAATAATCCATCTAATAATGAACATCAAATCTACTAATAAATATCACATAATCTAATAAATAATGTCTCAAATAACCATAGGTAAAAAATAGATGTCACATCCTTCCCCCATAAAATTGGCCATTGTCTCGATGACACTTATTTCAAATAAAAGTTATGAAATTTAACTAGGTTCAATAGAATTAAAAATAATGTCTTACTAGAGAATAAATTATGTTCAAAAGAAACTTTTAAGTAAAAAAATGAGGAAATAGCCTAAAAAATTACTCATAATCCTCCCATGTAGAAATATCATTATAATAGTAGTCCCACTGGACCTTACATTATGATACCTCTCTACACAAGTTAATCTTTTGAGTATTGATTCTTTTTATTGGTTCTACTATGATCACCCATAGATCCTGAACCTATAATGTATTCCAATCCAAAATATGTGTAGGATCAACAATATAATTTTTAAGATATGAAACATGAAAAAAATTATGCATTTGTGCTAGAGGTAGTGGAAAAACAATCCTATAAGCTAAATGATTGATTATTTTCAGGACCTCAAAAGGTCCCACATATCTAGGTGACAACTTTGCTGATTTACCAGACTTAATTAAACTCTTTTGGGATTTAACTCATAGATAATATTTATCCCCAACTAAAATATACCTTATTTTTATTTTTAGATTATTATAGTTTTTTTTTCTATCTTTGGCTTCAACCAATCTCAACCTTATTATAATCACTTTTTCTTCCATTTTAGCAAGCATATCAGGACCTAAAACCACTTTATCTTCTATCTTGTCCTAACTAATGGGTGTTATGCATTTTATACCATATAATACCTAATAAGGGACCATTTTTAGGGTTTATTGGTAGGATTTATTGTAATCAAAATCAACTAATGTAAAATACTCTTCCCATTTATATTCTTGGTCCATGTAATACATTTTTAGCAAATCTTCCAAGGTTTTATTTATTCCTTCTATTTGCCCATCCATTTTTGGATGGTAAGTTGCACTAAAATTAAGTTGAGTTCCCAATGTATATTTTAATGTTTTAAAAAATCTATAAATAATATTTGGATATCTATCTAAAATAATATTTTTAGGAAACCCATGCAATCTATAAATTTCTTTCACAAACCTTTTTGTAAGCATAGGTTTATCATCACTTGTATTACGAGGAATAAAATGAGCTACCTTTTTTAGTTTATCCATAATCACCAAGATCATATCATGATTATTATTATACATAAGAAAAACATGAACAAAATATATGTTGAACACTAACCATTTTTATTCAAGTAATGAATGTGGCTATAACAACCCAACTGGATGCACGTGTCTAGCCATGACTCATTGAGACTCCAAGCATCTAGAAACAAAATCAATACATATTTATTAAGTTATTTAAAAAAATTTAGAGGTTTTAATTTTTCTATCATCTTAATTACCTATGGATGCCTTAAATAAGGTACATTGTGAAATTCTTTTAGCAAAATATTTATCAAATTTTCCTTATTATGCACATAAATTTGGCCATTGAACCTTAAAAGTCCATCATTTTCTAACTAAAAATATTGATATGTATGATCTTATTGGTTTTAAATCAAATATTTCTTGACTTTCTCATAAAAATCATCACTTGATGAGATTTTAATACCTAATTTACGAAGGTGCTAATAATTATAATCAAAGATACAATGTGTATCCTATGACTGAGGACATCTATTACTTAGTTTTCCTTTCCTTTAATGTATTCAATATCAAAATCATTATCTAAAATAAATTATAACCATCACCTCTAGTGAGCATTAAGGTTGGTTTTGGTGAAAATATACTTAATACCAAAATTACTAGTCTTAAGTTCAAACGGTTTACCTAATAAGTAATGTCTCCAAACCTACAAGACATGAACTATAGTGGATAATTATAGATCATGAAGATCATAATTAGACTCATATGGATTTATTTTCATATGTTTATAGGCCAAAACCAAATCATCCTACATGAGAAATCCTCCTAAACTATCTCCTAAAGCATCACTTATCATTGAGAAATGCCCATTTAGATTGGGGATCTGTAAAACTATTGTAGAATTAGGCCTTTGTTTTAGGACCTAAAAGGCTTCTTCACATTTATCTAACAAAAAAAACATTTGATCCTTCAATTGAAGATGGGTGATTGGGTTAGTTATCTTGGAAATGTTATATACAAACTTCGTATAATATCTTATTGATTCCATAAAACTATGCACCTCATGCACATTTTTAAGTGATGGCTAATCCATGATGGCCCTAATATTGGATGGAATAATTAAATCCCCTATTTAAAAATTATATGCCCAAAATAATGCACTCTTTTCTTAAATAAATCACAATTAGATAACTTACCATAAAGTTTATGTTTTCATAACCATTACAACACTAACCTCAAGTGCTCAACATGTTATTCCTCATTCTTAGAATAGATGAGGATGTCATACAAGAATATTAGAACATATTGGTCAAGATAATCTTTAAAAATACTTTCATGAGATTCATAAAATTTTCTAGTGCATTTGCCAACCCAAACTTGGTATGACTATGAAATCATAGTTCCCATAGTGAGTTTTAAAAGCTATTTTCAAAATATCTTGTTCCTAAATCCTCAACTAGTGGTATCCTACTTGAATATCTAACTCTTAAAATATTGTACCACCATGCATTTGAAATAAAATATCATCAATGTGAAGTAATGGATACCTATTCTTGATTATTACTTTATGGAACATGCGGTAGTCTATGCATAAATGAAGGGTTCCATCCTTCTTCTTGATAAAAACTATAAGTGTTCCCCATATTGAAACACTTTGTTAAATCAAACCTTTAACCAACATATCCTAAATTTGTGCCTTAAACTCAATTAACTATATTTTCATCATATTTTAGGGTGACTTAGACTATGGTTATTATTTAGGAATGTTATCTATAGTGAAATCAAACTCTCTTTTCAGAGGAAATCCCAATAATTATTTAGTAAAGACATCCCAAAATTATTGTAAAAATGGATAATCTTCTAAGGTAAGTTCATCAGATTATGCAACTTCATCCAACTTTAAAAGGAATGCTTGAAATCCCTTATATTATTCCCTGTTTAATTATACGGTAAAAATTTGCATGAGCTTAAACTCTCTCTAATTCTCTAGATTTAGGTTAGAGTTCCTAAATCATCCTCACATTACATAGTTTTAATGAGTCAATCTACTTTGTATTTATGCCCAGATAGCCAATTCACTCTTAGGATCATGTCATATGACCCTTATAGTGATTCATAGAGATACATAACCATTGTAAATTTTGGTAATTGAATTTTAGCTTGTTTGAGACATCTGTGAACCTTCACCTTAGACTCATTCTCATAATGTATTGACCATGCATTTTAAATATAACCATCTTTACTAGATAGTTTATTCAACATTCTAGGATAAATAAATCATTCATTAGCACCTTTATCAATCAAAATAGTAATTGGATGACCAAAAAGAGTATCTAACACTTCAATAGGAGAAGCTTAGAATTCATTCTATTGCTTATCGACCACTACATAGATACATTACTGGAAGGTTACTTGTTTTAAATAAGAAATTGGATTCTCATTATAGTCATATTTCTTCCACCAAGGAAACTCTTTGTCATAGTGATCTCCAACATAAGTGAAACACCCACCTAGAGGTCCCTTCCTCTCAAATTGATTAGCACCCTTAAAATATTCTCTTAAATTACTTCCTAGCTTTATGTTCCTTAAGTTAGTTTCAAGCCTTACATTATTATTATTGAATAGGTTATTGTAATTTCCATTTCACTTCCAGTTCTTATTCTTAAAATGAGTATTGGAACTACCAAACTTTTTATTATACTTCTCTATAACCTCTACTAGAGATTTAGTTTATACTCCTATTTTACAACTTTTTTGAACACTTGGTCCATGGTGGATGGGCCATGCACATCTACCTCACATCTAATCTTAGGTATTAGTCCCATAATGAATTTATAAATACAAAAATTCTCATCCTTATGATATTATAGAACATATTTCAAGAGATTAGTAAATTATTCCCATTACTCATTTATTGAAAAGTCTCCTTGCCTCAAATTCTAAAAGTATGTCAACTTCTAGTCAAAGTAAATTTGAGGTAACCATGTGATATAAAAAATCCATAAATTTCTCCTAGGTGGTGGTAGCATAATCAAGATTCATTTCAATATTTTTATTGGCCCACTAAGTAGTTACTTCACTAGCTAATTGGTAAGCTCCCCACATAGTTTTAGTGACGTAAGAGTATTTTTGAATCTTTAAATACTTTTACATTTATGTTAACAAAGATTATGGTCCATCACCTAAAATAAGACCATAAAATTTGGGTGGGTTTACCTTCTTCATGTCTCATGCTAGCTCGATATCTACTTGAGTTATAGAATCCTAGTGCACTACCTCATTCCCATATTCATGAGGAAATTCTTGTTTGGTAGGGTGATATTCTAGTGTTTCATGCTCATTTTTATCTTCAAGGCCATGGATCTCTCATTATATATTTGTTAAATGATCATGAATGTCATTCATAACTACATGAATCTGATCAAGTTTTGTAGCTTTCTCTATTATTAATTGAATAGGATCAGCTTTAGGATTTGCATTAGAATAAACCTCACCAACTGATCTTGCTCACACCATTATCCTTTCTATAAAATTAGGAGAATAATATCTATGTTATTGGAGTCATTAGTTCCAATATCTAAACGTTAAGCTATGATACCACAATGTTAGACTCAATGAGTTCTAACTCAAATAAAAAAACTATATTATTATTATGATTAAATATAACCATTAGTTTAAAACTAATAACTAACTATATTTTAAATAAAATATGCATATAACACATCAATACATTGTCACAATAAACCTCACTTAGTATTAAATATTAAACATATCATTAGGATAAGAAAATGATCATCAAAAAATTAATGAATACCAAGCACTTCAAATATGGATACAATCCATGAATCAATCAAAACTATAATCATAACCACTATTTTTCATAATTTAGATTATTTTATAAAAGTAAACATCCATTGTTGTTTGATTATACATTCATAATAAGGTACAACAAGGTATAGTATCAAATATACATAATAATATAAAAGTATAATATGATCTACAATAATAGTTCCATGATCCATCACATAGCATGAGTGTAATTACATCTAGTTGAATTAGCTAAAAGAGAGAGAGCATCATCTGAGTGATTTTACCTCCAACCATAGACCAATGGTATCTTTCACACCTCCCTTTTAGGAGTGTCCCTATGCTTCATAGATGGGAATATGAAAATAGTGTGGATATCAAGAAATAACTAGAACCTATGTGTACTAACACTACTGCATGCCTTAATCAAATAGACCATGGAAATCATTCCTCTATCTAAAAGATAATAACAAGCATGTAAAATATAATTATAGTGAAATGATAATGTCTCAACTATAACATTACTTTGGCCAAAGTTTTCATTATAGAATTTAGATATAACAATATAAGTTAATTTCACTCACATGGAACTCTCTACTACTGAATCGTACACAATTATATCAGGATGTAAATATGCAATTTACCCACTATCATACTCATATATTTAATTTATATTTCTAACATAGCATGTAAGTAAATATTCAAAATAAAATAAATAAATAATATGCAATAATGGAAAATACATGCTTTCACAACCAAGTACCCAATTTTAACATCATACAAATATGTTAACAAGCTAGAACAAGAATCATTTTTTTATAAGATTTACCTCAATGTATATTTATATCATAATTTCAAAACATAAATAATGTTTGACATATTCCTACATAATCCTCATATATAAACTTAATTCATGACTTAAGAGAATAAGTATCAATGATTACTTGTGCTTTCATCTAGTTAGAATAGATTATGTTTGTATAGTTAAAATACTACATACATAAATGTATATTCAGCCCCAATAATACTTCTCTCAACATCCAAGTATAGTACGATGTGAAAATGGTCAACTATCATCCTATATTCAAACCTTATAATCATATCTATACTACAATCTACTACAAAATGAAACCCATACTCATTCAAGATATAAGTTGGATTTTTTTTCAAAACATTTACTCAATAACCCATTACATGGATTTAATCATATATTTATATTACATATACCACTTATATTTTTATCTCATACTAGTAGTTCATTATATGATAATGTCACATTTCTAAGATTTTGAATATTTTATAATATCTAGTAATAGGTATTATTAACTTAGAATATATGTATTCACACAAAATAATCCTTGCATTAGTGTATTCCTATAACCCATATTATTATATATAATTTCATATTATAATTCATAATTATTTCCATATCACTATACATTTTCATAATGGAACCTATAGGTTCTATTGAGAAAAATAATGGAATAAAACTTGTTATCTGATAGAACTACAAAACTACCTCATTCACATATAGTTTCCAAAACTATGCTCAAATAATTGAGAAAGAATATATTATATTTAAGTTTCCCAATAATATCCAATCCTATTCATGTCAAACCTATAAAAACGTAGTTTACATAGTTCATTCCTTGACACAACATTTCCAAATTTTCATTCCCAAAGCCTATCCATAATGAGACAACTCTCTTAGGGTTATTTATAAATAATTAAACTCAATAAAAAATAAGACAATGTTCTACATAAAATTTCCATGGTCAAGCTATACAAAAGTGAATATAGCCAATGGAATTCATAAAACAACCATACCTGAAAGCCTAGTAGGTTCATTAATAACCAAATTCTATAGGTCTACATTTATTATAGAATTTACTTCATGTAAATAACTGAGTATTTACACTAATGAATCTTAAGTTAAGGATCACAAAAATTTGTGATAAGTCTTCAAATAAGTTTCAGACATAGATATAGTAAATTTATTCCTTAAATGAAGACACATAAAATTATATTATTATCATCATTCAACAACTAAACCCAAATCAACTACTATAGAATAAAATCTTGATTCTATGGCAATGGAGATTTATGTATATATCTATATTTTAACATTATATGAATGGAATACACACACACACACACACACACACACACACACACACACACACACACACACACACACACACACACACACACACACACACACACACACACACACACACACACACACACACACACACACACACACACACACACACACACATTTATATTTATTTATAATATTTTCAACTATAAAACCCTATTTACATAGCTAGTACATTTAACCCATAAATATATAGCTTGAACCTGTTCATTATTTTCAAGTCTAGGTTCTTAGACTAATAGGTTTGAGGATAGAGCATAGCTCCCTTCTTAGATATATAACCCTAAAACCATGGGGTATTAGTTTATGGTTTTATTCAAATAATAAAAATGAATATTTAAGCCAAATCAAAAACTTATTTTTTACACATTAAAAAATTAATAAGAAAATAACCGATCTGTAAGTTACATATATATTGCTTGAGCCACCTCTTAGCAAATCCTTACTCCAATTCATAAGATAAAACCTTTATTTCTTTTTTGGCCATCCTAATTTAAGATAGAACCATTTTCTACATGGTATTATTTTTTTTCCTACTTATCTCCTCCATTTTTTTCATGTTTGTCATGGTTTCAAACAAACTCCCCTTCTCTCAGCCTCCCATACACACACATAATTTTCTCAATAAATGAATAAGTCCATTTCATTCCACTTCTAGTAATTTATCCATTACATATGAGATTAGTGGATAAAAATCATCATACATACAACTAATTCAACCATAACCATCATAGCATAACCCTAATACAAATCCCCTTTACCTTGAAAATACACATTGTTCATAAAAATTATCAAAAAATTCTAACACTAGTTTTATTCAAAGCCGGTCCTATTTGAATGCAAGGTTTTAAAATAAAAAAATAAAAATTACCATGGGGGGTTTACCCCTAAACTCTTTTACCACTAAACCCACAAGGATTAAGTTTATGATAAAACTTTTCAATGAAATATCTAAGCATTTTAAGACCATGTAACTCATTATAACACATACATTCTTATATGCAAGAATAAATATTACTAATTATAATATTAAATCTAAATGATTATTTTTAGTGAAATAACAAACCTGTAAGATTTGTTCATCCAAAAGTAATGTAAAATATCTATGTAAAATTTTTACTACATTATGACTATCTAAAAACCAACATTCAAAACAATATCATTCAAATGAATGTAAGCAAACATAATTGTAGGTAATTACAAAAATAAACCATAATAGAATTCATTTAACTTGTTAAATCAACCATAAAGTTGTCAATAAGATTAAGCACTCATTCAATCCTTCTATGGTGTGTGTGGGTTCCCTACATTTTATCTTTATCCCCAATGTAATAATTTCCATCCCCCTCTCTGATGATATTCTCCCTCCACACTGCCAATGACGGTTGAAAATATTCTACATCCATCTCACCAACAAACCTTTAGTTAGTCCATGTCATGATAAAAATTAGTATGAAATCATAACAGATATTGAATGCACCTAATGAATAAAAATCATGATCATAAGCATATTGTAACATCTCATGAAAGTAAAATAATTTACACTATCAAAGTATCATAACTAATCCAACTCATAATGAACATCAAATCTACTAATAAATAACACATAATCCACTAAATAATGTCTCAAACAACCATAAGGGAAAAAATTATATGTAACATAAGTGATTTTTTTATTTAATATTATTATTTTATCAGGTTTTATTTGTATGGCCATTGCACAGTGGGTGCAATAGGAAGTCGTGGGACTTCCCATTGACCCCACATTATAAAATATGGTTTTATTTAGGCATGGATATGTGGTAAACCTATTTGTTATCTATGAGTTCTTGTAGTGTTGGGTTTTAATAGTTTGGGTGTGTTGGGTTTTATGGGAGAATATAGACTATGTTGGGTTTGTGAAAAAAATATTATAATAAATAAAAAATTAATTTAGTGCTTTTGAGTGTATATAATATATTTTTAGAAATTTTAAACCCAAATATGTAGGGTTTCAAATAATTTTAGAGTTGTATCTTGGTGGTGCATATTTTTGGTCAAAACCCTAAATAATAATTTTATTTTGAAACTTTGTTATTTTCCTTTAGATATGTACGTGAATTGTTTTGTTCAAGCATGAAAAATTCTTGAGTAGATTTTTATTAAAAAAAGGATGTTATTTTTTTTACTTTTAATCTTTAAGATTCTATGTATAAATGTGCTCATTTTAGTTGTGAATTGTAGTTGTTCAGTCCATGTAATTTCATTAGAAGTTTTTGGAACTCTATTTTTATCTAGACTTCTAGTTTCATATTAAGTTGTATTATTTTAAATATCTAATTTTTGTAGGTGAAACCATTGAGCTCAATTTATTTAGTTGAGTATTAAATATAATATTAATTCTCAAGTATAATTATTCTAAGACTGATATTTAGTTAATGTGGTAATGGATTTTCACTTGCTAATAAATTATTATTGTTATGTGCATGTTTATTTGATCTTAATTTATAGCATGGATGTTAAATAAGGTTATATTTTTAGAAATAATTTTTAATGTCATTTTGTTTTCAGAAGACAATTGGAAAAATATTATGGTATGGTTTCCTTTAATGTTATTTAATAACTGAGATACTTGGTTGAAGTATAAAAATATATTTGGGTTAATGGATTTAATAAGTAATTATTGATCCATGAAATATGATCTAATATAGTTTCTAATATGAACTATGGCATGAAATCTAATAATCGTTAAAATTTTATTCAATGGCCTTGTTATTTCATGTATTGATGTAGAGTCCAAACTTTTAGAGGCCATAAGTTTTTATTTGTAACTCCATTTAAGTTATCATTTGGACCAAAAGGACCATATTGGAAAGTTAAATTCGTAAATAAACCACATTATCCATTTAAAGATGTTTTCAAAACTTTCTAGAGGCCATACATGACCATATGATGGTTTGAAAATATATTTCAATATTTTTTACACTATTTTTATATTTTTAGAAATAGTGTATATTTGTACTTGGACATGAAATTTAGTTGAAAATCATCCATTATGTTAATTTTAGTGTTTATAATATTTATGGAGAATTTTAGGCCCATATAAGCTTTCATTCACACTTCTAAAAATAGAGGTGAAGAAAAAAACACTAAAAGTCAAAAATTTACTAAAAATTATATGGGTCAAATAGCTTTAGGTGCTCTAGGTAGCTTTACATTTATTTAAATTTTTTAATTATGCACACCAAATCCAATTTAAATTTGAGATATATTTAAATCCTCTTATGTAAATATTTTACTAATTTAATGAGAATCAGTAGTGTTTTTTGACCTTCATTCAAATTTTGAATTTATGCCTATTAATTTTTTTTCTTAGCTAGTCTATGTTTACATCTAGTATTAGATGAAGTTAGAGTCTTGGAGGTAATATATTTTCTAATTTAATTTTTTATATTTTTGGATAATATTATGTGATTGAATAAAAAGTGTAAGAAATGGTGAGAGGACATGAACAAGAACAAAAAGGAATGACTCAGATGAATAGGATTATGCAAGAGCTATAGAGGCAAGTAGTGAAATTAATTACAATTATCAAAAAATAAAAGATAAATGCAAGCAAGATATGAAACTAAGGATGACATAGATCATGAATAATATGTTCAACAAGAAGAGAAACAATAATAACAATCACCATTAATGGAAGAAATGATGGTTTAGGATTTAGAGGGAAAGGAACAAAGGGATCAACATTGACATTACAAACTATGGAGGTACTTTAAAACTAGAAGAGTTGATATATTGGATGAATAGCATGGATAACTTTTTAAAATGCAAAACAATGTGAGAATACAAGAAAGTAAATTTTTCATGCATGAAATCAAAGGGTCATGGAATGTTTGGTGGGATCACATGCATAAAAAGAGATATAGATAGGGTAAGGAGAAGATCAACACATGGAATAGGATTCATAATAAGCTAAGGGAGAAATTTATTCCTATGGATTATGCACAAACCCTATAAAAAATATTCTACAATATATATGAGTTTTACAAGCTTTCCATATGCATGGAACATGATGAAACATAACAAAAGATGGTTTCAATATATGTAAATGATTTGAAATTTTCTATTCAATATGAATTTAACATGCATATAATACTTGTCATGGAATAAAATTATCAATTAGATTTGAAATCAAAAGAAAAATAAAATAGATAAAATTTTAGAAGATCATCTATTATTCATCCAAGAAGAGTAATATCCACTCTAAAAAGGGGATGAGGTGGGTTAAATACCACTATATGTGGGTTTAATCCCACTAGAAGAGAATCATCATATGGTGTATAAAATTAAGAATAAAATAGACAAAGGTTTCAATAGCAACAAAGATGAAGAGTATTTTAGATAGGACAAGGGTATGGTGGTGTTATAGGATAGTTTACAAATCAATGTAGGTCTTATGTTTATTATATATGTGGAAAAATACATAGATAATTTTAGTGTCTTCACTACCAAGATGAATAAAAGAGGCAAGAAAATTTCTCAATAGTGAATTTAGTTGAGGATAAGACTTAAGATCAAAATATTGAGGTTATAACGATAGACATTCAAGAAAATCTCATGATGAGGAGAACAATGATTGATCTAAGGAATGATCAAGTGTAAAATAATAATGGTGGTGATGCATGGCCATGATCAAATATTTTTTAAAAAGGTGCACTTTATAAGGTTAGGTATGCAAAGTAATTATAAATGGTGGTAGTTGTGATAATATGGTTTCTAAGGAAATTGTAGAGGAACTAGGTTTACAATGTGAAAAACATCCTTATCATTATCAAATTTCATGTTTTAAAAAAGAGGATGAAGTTATAGTAGATAAAAGGTACTTAATAAAGTTTTATATAAGAAAAAATTACAAGGATGAAATATGGTGTGATGTTATACCAATGGATGCATGCCATGTGTTTTTGGGAAGCTCATGGAAATATGATGGAAAATTAATTCATGATGAATAAAATAATACAAATAATTTTTAGAAAGGTGGTACAAATATATTCTTACTACCACTTAAAGAAGGGTAGGTAAAAAATATGTTGTCTAGAAAATAATTTATCAAAAACATGAAAATGACATGTTGTTATGCATTAGTAGAAAATACTGAAGACACTAAAGTGGTGAAAATACTAGAAAAAGTAACAATTATATTATAATAATATGCATATTTTATACCAAATGATTTACCACCAAAGAGAGACATTTAACATCATACTGATTTTATTCTAGGATAAACTCTACCCAATCAAGTAACATATAGGATGAGCCCAACATAACATGCAAACTTGAATAAATAGGTTAGTGATTTTGTGAGTGATGGTTTAGTAAGGGAGAGCATGGGTCCATGTGAAATAATATTATTGTTAAATACAAATAAATATAAGGGATAAAGGATGTGTATGTATACTAGAGTAATTAATAAAATTACCATCAAATATAGATTTCTTATACCTTATTTTGATGATATGATGGATGTTCTTGCAGGAGAAAAATAATTTACAAACATTTATATAATGAGTGGTTACTATCAAATTTATATTTGTGAAGGAGATGAATGGAAGAAAATGTTCAATACTAAGGATAATTTATATGAGTGGATGGTGATTCCATTCAGATGATATAATACACCCAACATATTAATGAGAATGATGAACATAATACCACAAGATTACATTAGTAAGGTTGTGGTGGTTTATTTTGATGATATTTTGATATTCAATAAGAATAAATAAAATCACTTACAATGTTTGATAATGGTATTATAATTGCTAAGAAAGGAGAAACTCTATGCAAATTTGAAGAAGTATAGGTTTATACAAAATAGTTTGGTATTTTTGGGGTTTGTAGATTCAACAAATGAAGGATGGATTAAAAAATTAAAGTCAATTGTTGAGTGGAATGTTACAAATAACATCACATAATTAATAATTTTTCATGGTTTAGAAACTATTTATATAAAGTTCATGAAAAAAATAGTAGTCTTTTTGTGCCAATAACAGATTGTATGTGAGTAAAAGAATTTGTTTCGACAAGGGAAAGAATAGAAAGCTTTGAGTTATTAAATAATAAGATTACAAAAAAATATATTTTATAATTATCAAAATTTAACAAAGTTTTTGAAGTGGATTGTGATGCTTCACATGTGGGAATTGGTGTTTTATTGAGTCAAGAAGGAAGGCCAATAGCATATTTCAGTGAGAAATTAAATGAGGTAAGAAATAAGTATTATACATATGATGTTGAATTTTATGCAATTGTAAAAGTGTTAAAACATTGGAGGAATTACCTTGTACCTAAAGAGTTTATCCTATTTATATATCTTGAGGATTTAAAGTATGTGAACATTCAAAAGAAGTTAAATGGTAGACATGCAAAATGGGTGTCTTTATTTTAAAGATGTACTTTTGTGTTGAAACATGAATTAGGAAAGTAAAATCAAGTATTTGATGTTTTGACCAAGAGAGTGGAATTATTAACTACTATGGTGATTGAAGTAGTTATATTTGAAGTTGTTAAGGAATTATATCATACTGATCTAGATTTTAGAAAGATAGTTGAGTAATATAATAATTTACTGGTAGGTGATACAAGTATTATTCATGATGAATATAGTATACATAATGGTTATTTCTTCAAAGGGAAACAATTATGTATTATATTAATGTATCTAAGAGAAAATATTATAAAAGAGTTACATAGTGGTGGTTTGGATGGACATTTTGGTAACCTGTTAAGATAATAGATTTGGTGGAGGAGAATAATTTTCAGCCAAAGATGAAGAGAGATATGGTAAGGTATGTTTCAATATGTAAAATGTGTCAAGTAGCTAAAGGACATGCATATACTATATGGTTGTACATGTCATTACTAGTTCTAAGAAGACCATGGACATATTTATGTATGGATTTTATGTTGGGATTACCAAACACACATAGAAGTAATGTTTTAATTTTTGTTATTGTAGACAATTTTTCCAAGATGGTTCATTTTATTACATGTAATAAAACCAATGATGCCACTAGAGTTGTATAACTATTTTTTAAGTATGTTGTGAGATCAAATGGTGTTCCAAAAACTATTACATCAAATAGGGACACAAAATTTTGAATTCATTTTTGGAGGAATTTATGGAAGGAGTTGGGAACTAGGCTACAATTCAGTAGTGCATACCACCCATAAACAGATGGATAGACAAAATTTTTAACTAGGATATTGGTAAATTTATTGAGATGAATAGTTGGAGAGAAGCCAAAGAAATGGGACTTGGCTTTACTATAGGATGAGTTTGCATATAATAGTTTAGTGAACAAATCAATATGAAGATAACCATTTTAGATTGCTTATGGGAGAAATCTTATGGGTGTTTTAGATTTTAGTAAAGTTACCAATTTCAAAATGAGTTCATGATGATGCAAAAGAATTTGTAGTGCATATAAAACATTTTCAAGAATAAGTCAAAATAAAGTTGTAGGAAAGTAATGAGAAGTATAAAGTTGTAGCAAGTACCAATGAAGAAGAAAGAAAAGATGGTGTAGGTTTTGGATAAGAAGATAGTGAACACAAAGCAAAGAATTTATACCAAACATTTGGTATTATGGGAAGGATTATAGTAGGAAGAAAAAACTTATATTTTAGAATGGGAGCTTAAGAATATTGATAATAATAAATGGTTGGAGTACAATCAAATAAATTTATAGGATCTGAGTTGTTTTCAATTAAAGGAGAATGATGCAAAGTCCAAAATTTTGGATGCCATTACTTATGATATGTACCTTTATTTGATCTCTCATTTTCATAAAAATGATTGTCTTGAAATTTTAAATTGAAATATAAACTTTTGTATCCATTTATGTATATTTTCATGTCAAGGCTTGAAAATGCATTTCAACATTTTTTCTAGAAATATTATATTTTTAGAAATAGTGTATATTTTTACTTAGATGTGAACTTCAATTAAAATTAATCCATTATGTTAATTTTAAATTTTATAATATTTGTGTGTATTTTTAGTTCCATCTGATCTTGCATGTAACACTTCTAAAAATAATGATTGAAAAAAAACCACTAGAAGTTAAAAGTTACTAAAAATAACAAAATTCTACAAAATTCATGGGTCAATTACATTTAAGTGATTTAGGTAACTTTATATTTATTTATATTTTGTAATTATGCATACCAACTCCAATTTAAATTTGAGCTTTATTTAAAATTTTATTAATTTAATGAGAATCAACAATGTTTTTTGGCCTTCATGCAAATTTTGAGTTTATGCCTATTGGTTTTTTTTTGCTTAGCTAGTCTATGTTTACATATTAATATTCATTTTAGTTTTTTATTATCTCTTGAGTCTCGTGGATTGATTATTGTCCTTTTAATATTAGAATTCTTGGTTAACTCATTGTTATTCCACCTATCTTTATTTCCTAAATCCACATCCAACTAATGAATGAGGTGGTTTAGAGCCACTAATGGAGGTATCATTGGGATGAAAGGGTGGGTTTTTGCTTCTCTTATGTGGGAATGTTCTCGAGTTTCATTGGATTTTTCATCAAACTTTTATTATTTTTATGTTTAGATTATTTTGAAATGTATGATTAGGATGCAATGCAAATTATTATAGTGTATACAAGAACATATTATTTCTTGTATCAAATTAATATTTGTTTATTATCCTTATGAATTTTTCCATTGAATGAGTTATGTAGTGTTTATTGAAACCTAATAATTATTGATTCTAAGTTATTATTTAAGTAATGAATCAAAATATTTTTTGTGAGATGATGTTGTAAGTTGACTTATATAATACTCGTCAATAGATGTTTTTATTTTAGCATGATAATTATCATGCATAATAGATTATAAATAGTTAATTATTGATATAAACATATTATTATGGTTGTGGTCACTATCTCGAGTGATTAAGTTATGAATTCAAAATGATTTATACTTTTTGTTGAGGTTTAAGTGAATTGTTATTTTCTTACATATACTTGGAAAGTAAATAAATTATGGGATGAATGATGTTTTATTCATTGAGTTTATCTATAATTATTTTGTAAGGACTTTGTCAATTATAATGAAGTTTTACAATTGTTTTAGTATTGGTAAAGGTGGGTTTTAAAAAGGGGACCCTACCCCATACATATCAAAAATAAAGAGTCAGAGGGTATATTAATAAGGGACCCTACCCCTCATAGAACATCCAAAAATAAGTTCTAAAACCTAGATATAACTAGTCTAAGTATAAAGAGAAAGTAAAAGAAATAATAGATAAATAAGTGAAAAGCAGTAAAAAGGCAACAACTTAATTATTATGATTCATCGAATCTTTGTAGTCTTTTGTCCACTCCTGAATGAGATGAAAAAAAGAAGAAATCCCACTAGAAGTAATGTCAGGTGTTTCCATGCTAGAAATGCCCTTTAATTTTCCATCCATGGAATGAGAGGCAACATTTTATTCTTTGACTTTAGACAAGGATTTCAAAGTGTCCATACTTTGAAGGATATTTAGTACAATGAATTTATTTTAGTCAATCGAGCTCCTTAGATTCTCATTAAGGGATGCATTTTGCTTTTACAAGTTGTTGAGCCTTTCCTTAATTTGTTGGACTTTAGAACTTATTTCCATGAGATCATTTTTAGTGCAGTATATACCATCATTAAGGATTAATTTGTTCAATTAATCTTTGAATCATTTTTTATCTTTAAAATACCATATGAGAATTGAATTATGTAGGTATGATTCATTTTCAAGCTTACTCAGCCTTGAGATTTACTTATTATTGTCAAAGATATCTTTGAACTTGGGAGGGTGGGAAGATAAGGTAGGGAGTGGATAAGAAATAGGTTACAGTGGTGGATCAGGAAAGGGATCCAATAAGATGCTCTGTATGAGCATATTCAGGCTATCTGCAATGTCAAAAAGTTTACAATCCTCTTAGGTCAAGGTGGAGGGGTGGAGGGAGCAAGTGGGGCTGAGGGTCACAGGGGAATGGAAAAGGGGAAAATTATTAAAGGGAAGGGGGAAGAGGGAGGGGTGAGTGGGGTAAGTGAGGGGTTGGGAATAGGGGTAAAATGAGAACTAGAGTTTGAGACTTTCCTTTTTTTGCGTACCAAGATGGGAGAAATAAACACAAATATAGATTTCTTAAGAGGAGCAATTTTATTAGGTTTAATAGTAGAGCCATTTTTTGGAAGTGGATATAAATGCTTCATTTTAGAGGGATAAAAATAGTCTTGATCGATGTCATCAATGTCAATGTTGATGGGTAAAGAAGGGTTAAGATTTACAAAAATCCTCATTACTCTTGAGAATATATGAGGTATATTGTGTAAGGGGATCAGTTTGGGAGTGGGTTTGGGATTTAGTTTGGGTAGTTTGGGGGGGATAGGAGGTAGGGAGGAGGAATCCTAGAATAATTTGAGGATTAAAAAAATGATATCTTGGTGAAGAGGATCCTTATTTTTGCCCATTTTAACCTCAAAAATGGAAGATTCTAAGGAATACAATATGAAAAAAGGAAAGGCTTAGAGAAATATTATGATGAAAATAATTGAGGATAGGAATATGGAAATTATGAAAAAGTGAATACCTACCATCTAAGTTGATATAACACATAACCTATTATGCAACTTGATCAAATGGAGTGGGAACATCTTTCCACATGAAGCCACCAATACACTCTAGCATGAGCTCGCCATCTAGGAGGAACTTGTCCCACTCTTTTCTATAATTCCTTTCAAATTTAGTAAATTTTACATACTCAAATTTGAGAGTAGTGACTTATCCAATGAGGGCTTCATTTACCTCAATAGGAACATTGTTGATTGTGACCACCCTGTCCTCCTAGGCTTCAACAAATTTGTAAGAAAGAAGCTTGTCGTAACCATAAATGTTGGAAATGAAGTTGGTCAGACCACCTATTTTTAGAATTTCATAGACTATTTCATATTTTTTGAGTAGATTAAAAGACATGGGTTTTATTCTATTGAGTTCCCCACCTATAGTAAAAAGAAAAGGAAGGTAGATAGATGAGAGACAAAGGAAGAGGTAGAAAGGATATAAGGGTGAGGAAATAATAGGGAGAGTTATATAAATTCTATGATAAAGGAAAGAATCATTATATAACACATGTGAGAGAGGGTATGGAAAGTGGGGATGATGATGAGAAAAAAGCATATGAGTAAGATAGAAAAGGGAAAAAGACACAAGCATCATAAGAAATGGGAGGTCTATCTTTGTTAATGATTTCAACACAATCATTAGGAAGCAATTCATTTATGGTCTAAAATTTGAACTTAGTCACCAAGACCCCTTAATTTACAAAGGTACCTACTAAATTATTACCTTCACAATACATGTGTTGAAATATAACCTCATCAAAATCATTACATAAGGCCTTGATCTCTTCAATGATATAGTCAATAGTGCAGGATGATTTAGATAAGTTGTTAAGGAAGTTTATGACATTTAGGAAGTCCCCTTCCAATAGGATTCTAGTGACACCAAAATATTTAGCCACCTAAAGGCCCCATAGAGTTGTAAGTCCCTTAGATTTGTGATTAGTTTAGAATCCCATTAAACCTTCATAAGTAGATAGTAAACTACATTTTCATCATGAAACACACCACCTCCACCAAATAAACTAGGGTTACCTTTAAAATCCCTATCAAAATTGAGTTTGGTCCATCTTGGGATATGGGTAATCCATTTAGTTCTATTCTTGATAGCTATCTTTGGATCAATATTAGCTGAGAATGAGAGAGAAGGGAACCAATTTTTAGCTATATATTCTTCATTTTGAGAGATATATTGATCCTTTGGTTTTTTGATATTTTAAAGTTTTTAATGATAGAGATAAAAAAATTTAGATCAACCTTGTCAAAGGTACAAAATGAGTCTCTTAATATTCTATTCATCATTTCCTTCTAAACTACCCAAATTAGATGTGGGAAATAGAGGGTCCAACTTCTTGAGTGTCTTAAAAGAAAAAGGAGAGACCCAAGTAGTCCAGGAGTCAACTAGAGTGGCTGAATGAGACCAAAGGATATTAAATTTAGATAGGAGTCCCCAAATGTAATGGATGAAAGGGTAATGAAGAAGGAGGTATGGAATAGATTCAAGGTCAGATTTACAAAGAGAACAATGATTGACCAAGGAGATACCATGTTTAGAAAGGTTGTCAAGAGTCAATATCTTATTATGAAGGCAAAGCCATAGGAAAATGTTTACTTTAGGAGTCAAATATTTTTCCTAGATACTAATCCATGGAAAATAATAAGGATTAGGGGGTAAAAGTTTAAGATAACTAGATCTCACTTTGTATTCACTATAAGTGGTGTTCATCCAAGATAAAGAGTTATCTTTATGAAGATTTGGAATTTGATAAGAAAGGAGGAGTAAGTTGAGATCAAAGATAATAGTGTTATGCTTCAATGTGGAATTAGGGGCATGAAGATGTTTCCAAATTATTTTTCTGCCCTAAAATTGAAAATCATCTAAAACAAAGGTTCCATTGAGGAGTTAAATCTTATGTTTTACTTGAGACCACGGTTCAGGATGAGAAAAAAGCAAATCAAGTAACCAGGTATCCTTTCAAAATCAAATTTTGTTTCCATTTTTAATCTTCCATTTATGACCATGCTTAATGATGTCCATGATTTTGGTGATCAAAAACCAAATAGCAGAACCTAAAGCATAGGTGCTATCATAGAATAGAGAAATAATAGGTCTTTATTGTAGATATTTAGCCTTGAGGGTATTTATCTAGAGGTTTTCTTCCTTGATGAATATCTAAACTATTTTAGCTACAAGTTCTTTGTTTGTGATGTTTATCCTTCTTAATTTGAGACCACCATGTTACTTAGGGAGAGAAACACTATCTCATGCAAGCTAGTGGAAGCGATTAGTAATTTTAGTGGCAGACTAAATAAAATGTTTTTGGATTTGATCAATTTTTTGAGTAATGGTAGAGAGTATTTTGAATATGGACATAATATAAATATGGAGGCTTTGAAAAACATATTTAAGAAGCATAAGCTTACTAGCTTGAGATATCATGGCTCCTTTCTAACCAACAAGCTTTCTCTAGAATCATTCAATGAGAGGATTCCATAGCTAAATGGGAATCTTACCAATGAAAAGTGTCATACCAAGATAACATGAAGGTAAGGATTTGATGGATCAGCCAAAAATTCTTACAATTCTAGCCTATCTTAAAAGAAGAGTATTAAGGAAAAAAAGTTGCTTTTGTAAAAAGTGATCTTCTACATAGAAACCTCCTCATACTTGAGAAGAACATCTTTCATATTAATTGCTTCCTTAATTGAGGTAGAAGTTAAGGCAATTATATCATCCATAAATTTTTGATGAAGAGTGGGAGGAATGCTAGAAACAAAATGGAAGACTGTAATAATGCCTTTAGCCTGAGCATTAAGAAGATTTTTGTTGTGTGTATTAGAAAATATAATAAAGAGGAAGGGGGATAGTGGATCCCCTTGACTAATGCCTATATAAATATTAAATCATCCAATAGGATAACCATTGAATAGGATGGAAAACATATCTATGATAATATAATTAAAGATCATTTTGTGAACAAAATGGTAAAAACCATATTTCTCAAGAACCATGTAAAGATAAAACTCGTCCACCCTATCAAAAGCCTTGTTCATGTTTAATTTGAGAACCATTCCTATCTCTTTACATAGATGAATTGCATTCAAAGTTTTATGCACAATGAGAATGTCATCTTGGATTTTTATCTCATGAACAAACCCACCTTGGTTTTGAGTGATGAGCTTACCCATAAGAGGTTGGATTTGAAGCACCAAATTTTTTGTGAAAATTTTGTAAATTATATTGCATAAAATTATAGGATGAAAGTCTGAGTGTTGAATCTCCAGGAATTTTCAGAACCAAAAAATGAAATTATTATTAAACTCATGTATCATCTTTCCTATCAAAAAGAATTTAGATGAGGCTTAGATTAGGTCAAATTTGACAATTTCCCACAAGGTCTATAAAAAAGCAATTGGAAATCTATATGGCCCAGGTGCCTTGTCCTTCTAAAGGATAAAAACTACATTTTTCATGTCTTCTTCAGTGATTTTTTTGAGAATAATTGATTTATCTAGATTTGTTATGAGAGTGGGAACTAGCAGAAGGAAGGATTGAGCTCTAGATATATTGAGAGGACTATTAGAAGTGAATAGATTATTGAAAAAAATAAAAATTTCCTCTTTTGTTTGATTAGATTCTAGGTTGGTAGTTCCATCTTCATAAATAATCTTTTTAATTTTTTTCTAATTTTTATACTTTAAGGTGGAAAGATGAAAATATTTAGTATTCAGATCTCCTTCATTGATCCAAATAACTCTAGAAATTAGGTGCCATAAGGTTTCTTCATGTGACACAATGTTACGATAATCACTAAGAAGAATTTTTTCTTTTAGGTAGAGATATTTAATCATCCCATTATTAGCAATTTTGTTGTTCAATGTCATTCAGATCTATTTCAACTTTTTCCTTATTATAGAAGATGTTTCCAAAGACATTATGATTTCAAAGATTAATGTTTTTAAAAAAAATTAATCTTTTGAGAAAGCTTGTACATAACACTACCTTGAAAATCAATGTCCCACCAATCTTGGATCCTATCCTTTAGTTTCGAATGAGAAAGCCACATATTCTAGAAATTGAAGGGAGATTTTCCTTGTATTAGATTGTTCTCCAAGGTCAGAGAAATATTTTTATGATCTAAGCCAATGTGATTAAGGTAAGAGAGATGTAAACCTTGGGACATTAATGAGATGGAATCAATAAGGGTTTCATCCAAATGAGCTTAAATCAAATTCTCCCCAAGTGCCTATTGGTCCAAATAAAATGAATGCCATGCAAAAGAGTGTCAAAGAGATTATTTCTTGAAATGAAATATGAAAGATCCTCCATACTATTAATAAAAATTTGGGTTCCTTCTTTCTTTTCACTGAGGTAAAATGGTGTATTGAAATTTATAATGATAATATAGTGACAATCCTTACAAGTTGTTCTGAAATCACTAAGATCATTCCATAATTTTTTATGAGAGGAAGCATTATTTGGAGTGTAGATGTTTGGAAGGATATAGGAGTGTACAAAATTTTATCAGAGAAAATGATTACAATAAGATGTGGTATTTTAAATATCACATCCCCAATAAGAAGCCTTTCATCCCAAAAAGTATAAATGCCACCGAATGCCCTTGTCAAATTAACTGAAGCCATCTTGGCACCTGGCTAGACTTTGCCTTTGATTTCTTCTAAACTATTTTCTTGCATTTTAGTTCTTAAATTGTAATGATGGATGGTAGTTTATTTTTATAAATATCAATAAGCATTTGATGTTTGTTTTAGTGATTCATACCTCTAATATTCTAGCTAATTAATTTCATGAGATATTATTGTGATAGGCCTATTGAATTTTTCTTGTATTTTAAACTGATGACCATCCTCTATGTCCTAATTTTATTACTTTTTAATTGAGTCTATTTTGTTTGGCCTACCCCTTTTTACTACACTTCTAACATTCAATAGATGCCAATTCTTATTTTTTGATTGAGGGGTGAATGATTCTTTGTCCTTAACTTTTCTAACAACTAGGGAGGAGAAAGCTTATTGAAGTCTCTAAAATGTAGAATAATCTAATTTATTTTATGCATTGAGTTCTCCATATTCTTTAATTTCAAGATCTATTGATTCAATTGAGGGATATTTTTATGTTCACCATCTTATTCCTCTGTTGGATTAGAAGCATTGAAATTTTTTGTTGGTAAAACACAATTGTTGAGAGTCAAAAGAGGGTAAAGTAGGTTGAAATACACTAACCTCTATCAAAACTAGAGTAACCTTGCCATTTTTTGTAGTTAATTTAGGTGATTTTAAATGTGTATTTTCAAGTAAGATCTCTTTTGAGTGCTTAGTTATTGCCTTAGGATATTTCTACTTTGATCTCATTTTCTATGGAATAGGGAGAGATGAGATTTTACTGAGGGTTGTGGATCACCTTATTTAAGCATCTAGGGTTTCTTGTCCTTTCTAAAAATAATTATATTTCCTTTTTTAATGAAAGTATGACATTTTATAGTTGGGTGACCTAGTTTTCCATAACAGTCACATTTTAAAGTTGACTTTTTGTATTCAATCTTCTGGATCCATTCACCACTAGATGAGTCCAAAATAATGGATGTAGGTTGATCTTAGTCCATAAAAACATTAACGCATAATCTTGAATGAACCAGGCACATTTATTTTTTCATGGAGTCAAATAAAATAAAATAACCCATTATTTTGACTATACTAATGAAAACATCCTCATCTTAGAATTCAAGAGGAAGGCTAGAAGATAGGCCCATATGGGCATGAGATTAGTTCTTTCTTGTTATGGGTCAAACCTAGGTTTCCATCTTTTTGAAAAGAGACCAAACTTACCTAGAAACCAAGGACCTCTAACAAGAATGTTTGCATAGTCTTCATCATTATTGCATTAGATTAAGAATAAGTCATTTCTCATCAAGGAGATTACAATTTCCCCTTTAGGTTTCAATATTTTTGATGCTCAGATCTTGAAAGTGTTGATTTTTAGATAGGCTCCCAAAAATTTCCCAACTAGGGAATTGGAAAGACTTGTAGTACAATGTTATTTAAGAGAATCAAAATGGAGATGTGATACCTTTCACCAGTCTTGGAGATTTTGAGATCTTGATTAAGATAAATCTCTTTATATTCTCTAATCTTGCCTTTAAGCTTTGTAGCCCAAGATATATTGTCATTGGGGTTAGAGAAAATATTCCTCTTAGCACAAAGAGAATATTGAAGGTCCTTATCTATAGGTAAAGTAGACTTTGGATGTCTCTTTGCTAACACATGATGCTCTACAACCAAGATCCAACCACCTCTATCACCATCCTCTACATCGGCATCACTAGTCTGATAAGTTCATTTGAATTAAAAGTTACCACCCTCACTCTAACTGCTTCACTCACAAATGCCATAACATTGTAATTAATATTAAAATATTATAAATTGTTAATGTTAAAATATTATAAAGTTTTACAATTGTTACTACTATAAATTGAATCTTGTAAATTCGTAAATTGGAATGATTATAGTTGTGTTTTGATAGAAGTTGTTAAACCCTTTTAATAAGTTGGTAATTCATTAGTATTATATCTTGATGTACTTATTTACTTAAAGTTCGTTATTTATGCATATAAATAGTACATTGTATGTGTGGAATTATATATTAAGAAATACATTAAACTTGACATTCTTTTCATTAATTTAACCAAATTGTTTATAATTAAATCAATTAAAAATAAGCCTAGTTTGACAAGTTTGTTTCTAGATGATATTTCATTTATAATAACATGTTGAGTAATGAAGTAGTTGGTTAATGGAATCCATTGAAAAGTGAATTAGTTCTTTTACTAATATTGATTGGTTAAAATAAGGCTAATAAATAAGTCATGGAATATGTGGTTTAGTCTTTAGGAATAAATCACTGTTTCATTAGTAAATTTGAGATTTTGAAAAAGAATGTTTCTTGAGAAATTGAAAAGTTATCTCATGAAAATTTTAAGCATGGTTGTTGAAACAATTTTATTTTACTTATTGTGTTTCTTTGTATTTTTGTTTAATGACTTTTATTTAATAGGAATGCAATAAGACCATATGATAAGTGGATGTAAACTATAGTGAATGCTTTCTATATTGAACCTATGGGATGGTCGAATTTCAATGTATTTCTAAATTTTTTTAAACATAGGACTAAGATTTATAGTGACATGATAACATCTTTTGTGGTGATATTTGTCATTAGTGAAAATATTAATCCATTATTAACTCTTGGGTGATAAAATGTTAATGTGTGTTAATGTTATCCTTCAAACTATTTAATCTAAGTATGTATGTATAAATGGTAAAGTTTTGGTACATTAAACCATAAATAATGTTGATTATTACATTAAATAAATGGTTAGTACTAAAATTTAAAAATAACCTTATAATTGGTTATAAGATGAGAGTGTTTCTAACAAATTACACTATACTACTTTTGGAAATAATTATGAAGCTTAAGTCTTGTTAATCACATAATTATGTAAATCACTGAGTGAGTAAGATTAATATGATGATTCTTATGTTGTGAAGTGAAACCTTTTTGCATTATCTTGATGTGATATAAATGATTTTTTGTTTAGTACTCTTAGTTTATAGGTCATCTACATTGAATGGATGACGTGTAGATTTTTTTATGTTAGGCTCACACATTCAGGTAAGGATAAAAATTGGTAAATGGTCTTATTATTAATACCATAGAGGGTGTATAAATATTGGAGTGTATGAGTGTACATTAAGTATAGTGACACATCCTAATATTCATATTAATTGGATAAATAACTTTCTAATACTATACTTTAGGAATTTATAACCTTATCCAGGTACATGTGTTTCTCATAACATAGTTTTGGGATTCATTATGCTTGCACGTTATAGTTGTTTGTAAGTTGTTAAGTTTTTATAAAATTTGTATCATATCTCAGTGCTAAATTTTAAAAAATGGGATTTTACAATCTGCTATTCCTTCACTTCTATGTGCATGACATATTCATATCAATAACTAGTTATTATTAAATGTTTTTATTAATAATTCTAAGTAGCTTAAAATAAATTTCATAATAATAAATAATTTTAATAAAGTTATCTATACTTCTGAAACAAGGTTGCTTCTTGAATACTATTTCACTTGTTTGTAGTGTCTATATTTATAGGCCTCATCGTCCCAAATAACAACTATTTTTTAAAAAATCAAAATTTTCAAATAGGTCATCCCTCATGTTTCTCAAGTCATATCTGAATGAATTCAAAAATGATCACTATAAAGACACATTTTAAATCCTTTTTAAAACTAGAACATCTAACTACTCCTTCAGAGGAAAACATATATTCTATCTAATTATGAGTCCAAACAACCCTAATAGCCCTGAGTTAAGTCTACATACACCTCCAAGGTCACAAGTTATTTTTAAAGTACTTAATCACACTAGAATTGAACCAACATACAAGATTACACCAATATTTCACATACACCAATATATTATGGGATAATTAAATGGATTTTGATCCCTATCCATAATTTAGAATGTACGCAAAGCTCAACATAGGGGTGTTGAGGTTAAGTAAAAATTTATACACTAACCCATTTTTATAATGTATTTCATTTATTCTTCATGGTATATTGAGATAATATTCTAAGTGAAGAGGAAGGCATATAGTAGATTCCATAGTGAATCATAAATATTAGGTCATACATAGAGGACATACATGCCAAAGTGTAGAAACTCTTTTTTGAATAGATGAAAAAACCCCTAACAAACACTATTGTGGACTAAAAACACTAGAAAAATTTGACCTCATTCATATAGTGTGGCCTTGTCCCATGTAGATGTTAATCCCTATTATAGATTCAAAATGACCTCACACACTCATACAATTAGTTTTACAGTTGTAATTGTAGACATTTGTTTGTTTCCAACTAATTTTTTCCTCTTTGATACTTTCCCTTTTTATCATATTTCAAAAATTAATAAGTTAGAAAATAATTTGTTTAATGTATTGCATATAGTGTGCACTTTAATTTTAGATAACAGTTTGTCTAATTAAGATGAAAACTCTCTTATACCAAATTTGATAAAACATATTGGTGAGCTTGTCTATTGTTAAATACTCCAAAGCCCTAAAATTCACTTTCTAGGGTATCTTTCCTTATTTTTACTATTTATATTTATTGCATTAGGTTTTTTTAATATTTGATATATTATTTATTCACAATAATATTCCAAGTTTCTACTTCATATTTTATGCAATCTAAGAAAGTTGATTCTACCTCTCTTAGAAGAATCGCTAGATTAAATTATACTCAAGTTGAACACACTTAGATTTAAATTTATAAGGTAAATAAGATGGATAATAACAAGGTATTTTTATAACTTCATATATTAATGCACAAAATGAATATGTATAATTGCATGATAATACATTAGCGCATGAATAGAATAATCAAGATAATGTTAACCCTAAAGATGAGCATCAAGATTTACTTCTAAATATAGTTGATGAACAACTAGAGCCTAATAAAATAAAATTTATTAAGATTTTTTTTGAAGTTACCTTGAACAACCTTAGGATTATCGTACAAATTTTAAAACTGTTTTGGACATAAAAATCATAAGCATGTATAATGCATCTGACACTTTAACTACTAAGGATTACTTAATTTTCTCTGCATAATTTGATAATAATTTTTAACAACCATATACTATGGAGGAAACCTAAGGGTTTCATAAAATCAATGTTATAACCTAGCCATATTTTTTAGTATTTACTTTCACATCAAACAACCCTCCCACCCCCGGCCCCCCATATGTTATAACCTAGCCATATTATCATTTCCATATACATTTAATTCAAATTTTAGAAAAATAATTAAACATTGCACTAATATTTTTTAAGTTTCCAAATTTAAATTGTTTTATGTTTACATTATATGTGAAAAAATTGGAGATGTAACAAAAAAATGTGGTACATTCTTTGAACTACTACTATGTTTACCAAGTTTATTGATATATATTAATAATGATAATTATGTATTTAATATGACATGAGTTATTTTCAATCAATGTTATTAAAATATCTCCAAATATATTTTAATTAATTTCAAATTTTATTAAAATGTGTTTACATGTACCTTATTCAAAGAAAACAAACCAAATTTGAACCATGAAAAATCTATGCAATTTGAACCTTAGGGAAATAATATGACCAAATAATATGTGTTAAACATTTTTATGTATGTATGTTAAGGAATGAAAACCTTAAAAAATCATTCAAGGGATCAAATATTATTTCTTGTGCATGTAAGGTTTACTATCTCATTTGGAAAGCATAGGGTAATTTACATTTTTATTTAATATTTTCATTTGTGTAATTTTATAATTAGTATTAAAATTTCACCCAATATAAAATATAATAAAAAATCATTATCACAAAGACCATAATCATGATAGAATACAAAAAAATATAAATAACTTGAAAAAACTCATATGTATTCTAATTTGTATTGAAGTATCAAAAGTATTGACTTATAACTGAAATAACTAATAATTAAAGTAATTGAAAACACAAATTCCATGTTACCAAAATATAATCACTTAAAAAATTTATAAACTTAATTTTATTATTTATATTTTAATTTATCATTATTACAATAATATTTTATTGTATTAGACACTAAAAATAAACTGATCACTGTAGATAATTTTATACACACAAACTAATCATTAGACTTTTGCATGAAAATTGTTAAATATTAAACATATTTATTAATGATTTAAATTTAATTTATATCTCAATATCACATATAAATATTCAAATTTAAAATTAAATTTTAGTCAAATAATTAATATAATAATCAAGAATATAAAATAAGTTGATCCTCGCCATGTACTATTACATATTATGATACAATGACTGTAATATGAAAAAAATATTAATATTTATGGTTTTTAACTAGGGTGATAAAATAATGGCACCATACTATAAATGAAACTAACACTAGTAAGGTAGACATTATCAAGACAAAAATCACCATATACAGTAAGTTCACTAACTAAGAATTTCACCATGAAAATCCATTTTGAAATATTTACAATTGCATCCACTAATGAATAAAGTGAGAAGATGGAAGTCAATATCCATTTTGGATCAGTTGATAAATCTAATGGAAATGAAAGGGGTACTTGATCTCTATGCAAGTTTTTGTCTCCAAAAATGATAAGTTAACCTATGCACATTGGACAAGATCAAGGAAAACATTATGGGTATCAAGGATCAATTATTGAATATAGGGATGAAGGGAAGGTGTCTTACCATAAAATATAAAATGATTTAAGTGATGATAAATAAATAGTGTGGGACACTAAATACATTGAATTAAATGTATAAATAACATAGTTTTTTGGAATGAAAGAGCATGAGGTCAACTTTATAGTAAAATATGAAAATAAATAAGGTGAGGCATGCAATAAAAAGAAGAATCCTAGTGGGTCAATTGAAATTTGATCAAACTTAAACTATAAGGTGTGTGAATTATATCTTGAAAGAGAATATTAATCAAAGGTAAAATAAGTGGAGACAAAAAGATAAAATGAAAAATTAAAATGATCTAGATGAGTATATTTTTATGTGGAACATGTTCCATGAGAAAAATGCATTAGTGAGCACCTATAAATAACCCCATAATTTTTTTATAAAAACTTGTATGATCATAATTTTGAGATATAATCCAATTTAACACATCAATGAGTGTCATATAAATTTAAATAATGAAAACTAATCATAAGTTTGGATACATTTCTCATGTTGGAATAACAATGAGGTTTGGATTTTGTTAGGATAAAAATCATTTTTTTTTATAAAAATGTTGTGAATATTGTTGCCACATAGAAATAAAATAAAAAACTAAAATAAAATGATAATAATAGAAACATGTGTAAATCAAGTTGTAAGTACTATAATAAAAAGTGGTAATCTTGTCAAAACATGAACCAATAATATGATAAAATTGATCATATGCATGTTTACACAAGGGATGGAACCTATTGAATGCCTTGGTTTAATAGTGGATAAATTTTTCAAAAGAAAAGGGATTAATTTAGGATATTGAAGATAATGATATCATAAAAATATAAGGTTTTCTTGGAATAATTGGTGGATGTTTAAAAATTACATGTTAGCAGGGTGTTATAGTTAATATTTTGTTAGACATTTTGGAGAAATAATTGATCTTACAAATTTGTGGGTAGTAGAGATTGAAACCAAAAATAATAACTTCAAAGGAAAGGTATATTAAATTAATGGAAAGGCATAGAAGGATAAAATACTTTAATATTTCAATGACTTAAAAGATAAGATCAAAAGAGAATCATAGTGAACATACTAAGTCATTTAATGCCTTGTAATGCACTTATAATGATGAGGACAATTCAATTCATGGATATTTTTGAGGGAATAGATTAAATTTACAAAGCATAAGTGATTGAGAATAGAGATATTATTTTTTAATAATAAACTTAACAAACATAAATTTAAACCATGGTAATATCTATCCAGCTAGCACTAACAAAAGGGGCATGTTTAAAGATACAGTCTACAAAAATATGCCAAAATATTTTGAGGTCTAACTCAAAAGGGTGATCCTATAGAATTTATAATTAGTGTTTTGATATTTTGAACCTTTTTTATGTATTATTTTATTGGTGGTAAGGTATTTTTATTGACATAAATGAATTAACACATAAGGCATAGGTTTTGGGGAGAAGTATAGTAGTTAACATAAAGAAATAGTTTCACATGTTATTTAGAATACATGAGAGAAAAAATCACAAATTAATTAATATAAAAGTTTGGAGTTAACCCATAAATAATCCAGTAGCCACAAATCAAAAATATTGAAGATAAAAAATACCATTGAGAGAAAAAGGGGAGAAAATTTATAGTTGTTTGGAGCATATCTATGTATTTGTTGTAAAATGGTTTTAATAAAAAAATGGTTATGCTCATATATTTTTAGGAATATATTTCAATACCTAAGGGATAAATATTAAAAAAATTAATGGTCATGTGGTAATTTTTCTTATAAATATGGAATCACACCTACATCTGTGGTTTCCAATATGAGAATGAATGTTTACATATGGAGACGTTATGGTTATATATAAAGGCATTATCAATTTAATGATTGCTAATTGTAATGTGTGTGTGTGTGTGTGTGTGTATTAATTAATATGTTTATTATATAAATAATAAATGTTCATTAATTAATCCTTGGTTCAGTTTGATATAATAAAATATATTTTCTTAATATCATTTAATATTTCCAAATGTGTTTGATTTCTAGTTTTATACTAAATTATTTAGTTTAGTATTAGGTTTAAATGATAAAATTAATGTATTCCATGGTTATTTAATATTATGTGATTAACCTAATTCACTTTAAATAATCCCAATTTTTTTAATAATTGAGAACAAAACTACATGCAAAACACCTTTATTGACTTTATGACATAAGCTAGCATCATCTTGAAAATACACTAGCGTGCTTCCAAATAGAAATAATATTATAATAAATGTTGATACTTATCTAGGGTTAAATCACCTTTAAATGATTATATAATGAATAAAATTACCTTTATGAGGTATGCAATCTGGGGTGTATCAGTGTGTAGGTACACACTCATTAACCCTAAACTTTATATGTAGAAAGTGTCTTATTAATAGGACCATTTGAAGGCCCTTAAAATTAATTTATTATATTTTTATTCCTAATAGGTTACAGATAAATTTTAGGATGGATAAGTAATTTTTCCTTTTTGGAAACATAAGATAACATATTATAAGGTGGTTAAGAGTACTTAGTCAGAAAACCCTATAAATTAATCTCTATATTAAATATTAACATCTCCTAAAAATTATTATGAGAAGTCATTATCCAACATATAATAAATATTCTTGCATTCATAATTATAATATCAAACATCGTGTTCACTTTAGCACAAGGTAAGAGAAGCACTTCCTAGAAAACATCATTCATACCCATACTAATTTGCAATGCATGATTTTAATACTGATACTAAAGAAAAACAATTTCAAATTAAATATGTACAATAAGGATAGTGTAAATAAGTCAAAAATTTCTACCTACCAAGGTTATAATAACATTATTTAATGATTTAGGGTCATGTCACCATGTAACCTTATAATAGTTAAATAAAGGACTAATAACATTCTTCACCTTAATGTATATTGAGAAAAAAAATTAGTACATCCAAAATTAGCATGATGTAAATCAAATATATATACAAAAAAGTAGTTTACCCAACATCTCTATAATTGTCAATTCCACATAAGTGGGTATATCGTCATAATATATTATGGGAGTGTAACACCTAAATTATTAATTTAATCCAAACAATAATGTATAATCTTAATCATCTTTTGATTTCTGTAGATGTGAGATAAAACACATTCTTTTTATCTTGTATCCACTTGTTATGAAGTTGACAATGATAAATAACAATGGTATTACAATGAATGATAAATAATAATTCATATATTTATAATAAGACATTTACTTAATTTCCATTATTTTTATTCAATAATGAGCACAAATTAGAATTCATAATACATGTTTTAGAATCAACAACCATACTTAATAATCTTTTGATGTTTTAAAACTATCAATTTCAGCAAGTACAAGAATAGATAAATGTCCATTATAAATGTGTCCACAATAACCAAACTCCATACTAAATACAACTATTATTCATGATCTCATGTTTCATTAATATTATTGGTTAAGTAAACATAAATATAAATTTTAAAAATAAATAAAATATACCATATGTCTAAATAATTTAAGTATTATAATAAACCATTCTATTTTAATCTTAACTAATTAAATACTATAATACATCAATGAATAACAATGAACAAACATGATTACAACTTTTGCTATAATTTTCATTTTAAGCTCATTATGACTAAGCATGTTTTTATTAAGTCCATACAACTCTGGTTAAATCAAGCTAACCAAATACATGCACAATTTATAATTATGTAAACATCAAATTAATAACATGATACTAATGTAGAATATATGCTTTATAACTCTAAATATATATTCACTAGAACTTATCTAGCCAAGTTTTAGATTAGATATTCATTTCCAAATTTAACTGAAAAATCACATTCCTATAATTCATATAATTTTAATAATCACACAATAGGATTAGAATTATAAAAACCACAACTTCCATTTTTCATACACTAACATCAAAGACTATAGAATGAAACTCCTTAGTAATTATTTCAATAACTATTTAAAGAAACAGAAGTTAATATGATAACATATTATAATAAGATTGAATTTTTAGATGGTTATCAACACATTAAATGTGAAAATTAATTAAAAATTATTAAAATATGAGGTAATAAAGCATACATATATTACGAATAGAAACCACTTAACTTCTATACTTCAGCTCCTAACTTGATAATAACATGCTCTCTGTTACTTCAATCTCCTTCAATGAGACCTACAAATCTTGATAAGGCTATCACTTTAAATTTTGATTGTGAAATTTAAAAAACAATCTACTCACCCTCTTAACTTAAAATCTCATAATATATAAAATATTAAAATTCAATGATATAACCTCTTAGACATAACCTCTTGACTTCAACTCTCTTAAGGTAACTTGAAACTTTTTAGGGACAGTCACTTCCAATTTAATCAAATCTCTTGACAATTTTAAGAACTCATTTTTTATTAACTCAATCCATATTAAAAAAAGGATTAATTGGAATATTTTACTTGATTCATATGAGTCTTCTCACATGAGTTTACTCCATCAAATCACCTTATGACCTTAAAACCTTATTTAGTCCAATATCTGCTACACTATTAGGGATAGACCTATTAGTTATACAAAAGTGGTATATGGTTATTGGATATATTTAATAAAAATATTACATACTTATCATATGCATATATTTATCTTATATTTGTAATAAATAAATTTAAAGTTATTGGTTTCTTAGGAAATATCAATTGAGAACAATTTTGTCCCTTAGGCCTAAATAAGCCTATTTATGCCCTTCAATTACTATTGAAATGTTAAAAGAAAAAAACAACTTGGAAAACAATTTTAATAGATAATATTATTATTATCCATCATGAAATAAAATTTAGATATAATCAAGATTCGAATAATGAGGTGAAACCCCTCACTTTTTACCCAATTATGATCTTCTCATAACTATTTATAGGAACTCTTATACACAGTTAACTGTAACTCATCTCAAAAACATATTATAAGACAAAAAACACATGAAATAGTTTATAAACATGTTCCTATATATCTCCACAAAATTTTAAGAAAATTTTCAATATTAAACATAAGTTATAACCAAATTTGGGTCTTAAACCCTATATAGGGTTTCCCTGATTATGTAAAAGTTGAGATATTCTTATTATTTTTTCATAAAATATAAGTATTATAAAATTTATCTAATAGTTTTAAAATATCATTAAAATAATATTCTAACTAATTTAATGTTTATATATAACTCATGCATAGTTTCATATACATTTTAGGTGACTAACTTGACTGTGCACAACACCAAAAAAATAGAGTTTGAGGTTTTGAGACTTGAATGCCAAGATAAACACAAGGAAAAATTATAAGACATCAAAATTTGATTATTTATAATAAAAAATCATTAATAAAACTCATCTAAATAATATTCAATATACTTTATTTCAAAATTTCTTCAAATTCTACAAATTTTTACAACATATACCTCTATACTGAATTGCAGACTATTCATTAGCACCCTTAGACATGGATTCTTGATATTATTATGATTTAATTAATATTAAAATACATCCACCATATTAATAATGAAAATTATCCATTTTTTAAGAGTAAAAAAGTCTTGGCAATTAACTAAAGTTTTCTATATTTTCCTCACTCACCTAGGTTCATTTTAGTAAACTGACCTCATATATAGGTCTTTGTGGTTACATTGACTATTTAGGATAAAAGAGATAACCATGACCTATAAAAGGTATAAATTACATTTAATATGTTTCACACACACATAAATACCTAATAGAACTTAGACAACTCAACATGACCTTAAAATAGTTACATGTGCTCATGAAATTACACCAAAAACATTTAAAAATTCAAATTTGAGATGTTGGAGGGAAACTCTCCAAAACACCTAAAAGACATATAATGGAATTATAATTCCTCAAGTGAGGCTTATTTTTAGAGAATAAAAATTTAATACCTCTAATACATTAAACAATACTTCATATACATGTTTCTTTTGATGGACCTTTATCAAACCACCAAGGTACAAAATAATGTTTCATGGATTCTTGATCATGAGTTTTCATTAGTGTTCTTGAACCTATGATTAATAACTATAGATGAACTTATTTTTTCTCCTATTCCATTTTAATGATCTTATTTACAAGTTATACATTTCCCTCCTATATCCCATGGCCTACTAGATGAGTGTATACTTGGCTTTTAGTTGATTGTGAGTTGTCTTCTTCTTTGTTTATCTTCAAACTTGTCATTTTTAGATTCTTGTTATTTTACTTTATCATACCAGCACATGAAACAAATAGGTTAAGAAAGTAAAATTCTTATTTTAGACTTTGAATTCCATTCTTCCCATCTACAAGGACAATTTTTTGCATTTATGCATAAACTTGCATTAATATCACTTCTTATTATTCCACTTTGTTAGAAAATTCTTCTTCTATGCTTACATCCTCCTTAATTAAGTTGATATTTTCCATTTTTTTTAACTCCATAGTTTTATCATCCACTTCAAAGTTTTGTCCTTTAACCTATTTACAACTTCATTATTTTCTTTCTCTTACTGCTCATTTGATAGTTTGTTGTTCATATTGCCATCCATGGAAATTTCCTTTAATAAACTAAATTTTTCAATGAAGTTATCAAGATATGCCATGCTTCTTATAGATTAAAATTGATGAGACAACTTAATTAATAACTCATTCACATGTTCATTTGAAAAAATATGAAGTTTTTAATAAAATTTAGGTTCTTTATGAGTTATAATCATTGCATTTGGTTGATCAAATGATGTATTACTTAAATAATATTTCTTATATTATTGTAATAACTCTTTATCTCTTTTAATAATCACTTTATAACTTAATTTTGTTATTGTATCCTTTTCTTTCAATGGTAGAAGTTTATGTTTGTGTCATTGTTTCTCAAAAGTTTGAGTGTTTCTTTCTCCATCATGAATGGATTTCATATGATATTGTTATGTACTTACTAGGAGTACATGTAAAATGTCCATAGGCATCACATCTCACACCACTTGATCTTTATAACTCCCTATTTGAAACTCAATTTAACATTGTTCATTAATGAAAATTTGATGGCCTTTTTATAGCCATGAAACTTTATATGGAGTAGGGTGTGTAGCATTCTATAATTATAATTTACCAGCCATATCATTAGATACACTATTACATGTATTTCTACTATCTATAATAATTTTATAGAACTTACCTTGTGTTTTTCAAGTGGTCTTGAAAAGTGTCTTTCTTTTAGGTGGTTCATTGATCTCCTTAGTATCCTTAAGAAGTACCCTCTTCATGAGTAATGATTTTCCACTTTTAGGAGCATCTTAATAAATAGATAATGTAAAAATCTATTATCCATAATATTGAGCTATGTGAGTAGTTATTTGGTTTGTAGATGTATAATCAAGACACTCATATGATCTATGGCCAAATTTACTACATTTAAAACATATACCAAAAAAACCTCTACCTCTACCTTTATCAAATGGCCTACTACCTCTAAATGGATAGCTTCCTATTATGTCTAGTTAATGTATTTATATTTTAATTTATCCTTCCAACTAATTTATATATGGATGTTCACCTCTACCTCTGCAACTTCTACCCCTTCTTCTTGTATATTGAGACTGATACCTTACAAGTTTTTATTCTAATTTTAAGGTATACCAATATGCCTCTTAAATTAATTTAGGTATAATAATACTATAGAGTAAAAAATACTCTACGTTTCATTCTGATTTTCAGCAGCACATGATCTAGATCATTGTCTCCACATACTTTGGTTCGAGACGGTAAAGTTTTGAAACATAGTGTAGGCTCTAATTTCCTTTGATTCATTTTTTTTAAGTGTCAAAGTCAAGCAGAAGCTACCAAGTGTCATCGGTTGAGGCACCTTTTACAATTTTAATAAGGCCACAGAACATGCCATGTATCTCATAGCAACTCAGTGGAATGTGACAAGTGTCGGCATCCATGTTTCATATCGACATCCATGTTTCAAATGGCAATCACAGAAGGTTTCAACAAGCTAAGTATCAGGATTAGGTGGAAAGTGCCAAGTGGCAATCACAAAAGGTTTCAATTTGTTTTTATAAAAGTGATGGAAGATGCCACATATCCTAGTGGAAGAGAGCAAAAGCCACCACGTGTCAAGATCCAAATTATCTTCATTTTGCTTCACTGATATAGCAAAGATTGTGGTGGGTCTCAAGTTTTGTTTCTAGAGCAAGTGGAAGCTACCAAGTGTCATTTTCCATGTAAATATGAAATGAGGCCTGATTATTTCTATAATATAAATAGAGTAAAGTGGAGACTAGCATATGTCACCTTCCACAGGTCTCTCAAAAGGTAGCTAAAAGTAGTGGAAATTGCCACCTATCCTTATGCCTTTTAAAAGTTGCTAGGGCAAGAAATGTTATGGGTCTTATTTTTTTGTTTAGGTTATTAAAGTTTTAAAGAAGTAGATTGCGATAGGTGTCAAAGGTAGAACACTCCTGAGCAAAGACATAAAAGAGTATAAGTTACATAGAAAGTGTTGCGTGTCTTCAATAAGTGTTGCAGAACATGTCAAGTGTCATTCTCTGGTAATAAGAAGGTTTTAAAGGAATTGGCCAAGATTACTCTTCTGTTTAAAAGAAGGGAACATCCTATGATCTATTTCAGCCAATGAACTACCAAAAGATAGAGCATTTTGGAATCTAAGCAATATCTTTTGTTAGACACTTCCAATTTGGTTAGATTTCAGTTGGGCCGTTAGATTGGAAACATGCAGACAATCCAGAGTGAATCCAAGGCTATAAATAAGGGTGTAGAGATCACCAAGGGGACCATCATCAGATATCAAAGAGAATTGTCTAAGAGAATTATTGTCAAGAGTTTAGACTTTCTAGAGTTGTGATTAGGAATATCATTTGCCTTTGTTCCATTTTCTTAAGTTGGAAATTTTATGTAACTATGCATGTTTTTTTGCCTCTTATGTGACTAGAGAATTAATGAGAAGATTGAATCTTGTGCCTTTGTTGATTTTTTCTGTCATTATAAAAGTAGTCTAGGTTGTGTTGTCAAGAGTTTTAGACTTTCTAGAGCTGTGATTAGGAATATCATTTGCCTTTGTTTCATTTTCTTGAGTTGGAAAGTTTTATGTAACTATGCATGTTTATGTGCCTCTTATGTGACTAGAGAATTCAAATAAGAATATTGAACCATGTGCCTTTTTTGATATTTTCTATATCACTACAAAAACAATCTATACTGTGAGCCTCTATTTCTATTGTTTTCATCTTTTACATTGATCATGCCTTGTTTGCTCTTAAATGCAATTGAATCTTACATATAGTCTCACTGTGCTCAAGATTAAGGTCTAATTACATTTAGGCACATCGCCATAGTTAGATTTTATTTCTTGCATTTGTGTTTCTGTTAAAACTCCTATCCCTTTTCCAAATATACACTTGATATAAAGAAGAGACCAGCTTCTTAAAAATATGGAGGTTGTTTCAAGTTGTAAGTCCCACATCTTGAAACTTCCCATTGTTGGTGTTAGAAACAAGCACAATTTTAACAATCAACAATTTTTGGCACACCCTGTGGGACCAATCTTGAAGTTTCTTTCAAGATCATATGAACCAGAGAGCTACAAGGAGTTAGAGCTGTGGACCAGTAACTAGATCTCAGTCTACTATAAATCTAGATATTCTTTTGCCACCTTTGGTAACTAGTCCAAGAAGAAGAGTCAACTAGTTTATACCAATACCAAGAGCAAATATTGGAGCCCCTATACCCCCAAGAAATTATGCAAGTTGGAACACTGGTTGTCCTTTGATTCTTCCAATACCACTAGCCACTTGGGACCCTATCCCAATCAATGCCTTGAAAGCTCTACCCAAATTCAGTGGGCAAGATTTTAAAACACCTGAAGAACATCTACAGGATGTATCAAATGTCTGTGCTATACATGTCACATAGAAAAATGTGGCCATAAGATTATTAGCAACTTCTTTTAAAGGGAAAGCTCTAGAATGGTACAAATCTTTGACCCCAAATACCATATCTACATGGGATCAGCTCGGAGATCTTTTCTTTGAAAGATTTGAAGAGAAGGGTGATAAGTCTTCTTTATTAAAACAATTAATTACCATTCAAAGGGCACCACAAGAAGCCATGATTGAATTCAATTCCATATTTCAAAAGACTTGGGAAAGAATACCTACTAGAGCTAGACCATTACTAGGTATGGCTATAGTTTTTTATCTTAAGGCATTAAATTCAAACATATCTATTATGATTCAGTCACTTGGAGGTCAGACTCTACCAGAGGCTTATGATTATGCAGTCAGAGCTAAAAATAATTTGATAGATGCTAGAAAGTTGTCTCCAAGGCCTCCCATCCCATGTTTCTAGAGATTTCCTTGCCATTACCTCAAGAAGCCCCTAAATCTATAGCCCCACCTATGTCTATGTACACATATCCTCAACCACATGCTAAAGAAATTGTCCCCACTCAGTCATCTGAGCTGGATGATATCAATAATATCTTGAGGACATTTTCTAATGAGTTGATTAATATAAAAAGATAGCAAAATACTTATACTAAACCTCAATACTAGGGCTATCAAGGAAATATATTTTCATCTCAGCCAAACCAATACTAGGGTCCTCTAAGGCAAAATAACCCTCAACCAACAAACCAATTAGTTGTAGTCCCTACACCCTCACAGACTATTCCTCCCAATTCAAATAGGGAAATTATTCCAGGGAAAAATAATTATGTAGATGGTACTAATGCTTGGTGTTTCCATTACAATAATGCTCATACACCTAGAGATTGTCCCATGGGTAATCAACAACAAAAGGTGCCAGAGAAAAGAAGAATGGACAGACAGTTTACAAGTTCCAGTGACAATCAAGCCTACCAGTCTTTTGGTATGCAAAATTTAGTCCTAGTGGCTCAGATGTAAGGGATGTCCTTACAACAAGAGGAAGAAATAGACCTGAAACATGCCTTGTTCTCATGGGTTAAAGATGAAGAATCAATTTTCTTAAACGAAGCTTCCACTTCTAAGAAATCAGTGGTGCAATCTGATTATTATACTAGATCAAAGAGAAGAATGGTGGAACACCCTAAGGTTGTAAATAGTAAAGTCATGGAGAATACTCCATTTCAAGGACAAAGAAACATAGCTATCAGACAATAAGTGCCTCAGCCAGTGCAGAATCAAGTGATTCCTACAGAAATTCAAGAAAAAATGAGATATCCTTATTCTCAAAGAACTCAAACTCTGGGACCAATAAATGTGGTGGATCAATTGAAAAAGACTCCATCACAAGTATCAATATTGGATATATTGGCTATTCCAGAATAGAAGACACTACTACAAGAAGCTCTATAAGGCCAAGTAGTGCCCAAAGGTACTATTATCAAAGAAGGACCTACTAAAAAGGAAAAGCTTAAAGACATAATTGATCTACAAACAACAACCCTAGTGAATAATGCACCAGAGGTAAGCAAATCCAAACTGGATCCCTTCTATTTAACTTTAATAGTTGGCAAGAAACTGCTGCATAATGTAATGATTGATTCAGGGGCTAGTACCATAGTAATGCCTAAGAAAATAGTTGATGCCTTAGAAATAAAGTATGAACCACTCACTAAAGGAGTCATGCAGCTAGATGGTAAAGTAGTACAAACAATAGAGAGAATTAAACAACTCCCATTATAATTATATACTTGTCCCAATATAATTGTAAATCAAGATGTAGTAGTGATAGATATACCTCCTATTTTTGGCTTATGTTTATCAAGAGACTTTACAGCCAAGATAGGAGGATATATGTCCCTTGATTGGTCTCACCTCATCTTAAGAACCAAATATGGTTCAAAGATGAAGATATTATCTAAGCCATTATATAAGGATCATATCACCAATGAACCAATTGCAAAGTTAGAGGCAACCCATGCTATGATGAATAAAGAAGAAAGGGTTTTTGTTGAGGAGTTAGCTGAATGGACTGAACATGATCAAGAAGAGGAAAATGATCATTTATTATTTATGATGAAAAGTGACCCATATGGAAATTATGACTCCATGGGTCTGGGCACTTATGTCATATTTGAGGAAGATCATAAAATTCCAAACATTTTAAAGGAAGAAAAGTCAAAAGATACCTCTTCTATCAATCCTCGGGTCTCTCAACATGAATTTCATGTTCCGAGTGAGAAGTCACAATCATATGCCTTAATCTCTGAAGAAGAAGAGATAATTTTTGACTTTCTTCTTACTTTTCAAGATGATGTGGAGGAGAATGGACATTGCCTTGATCATGATTTGAAAATTTTGTTTGAAATCATTGGGTCAGGTTATACTATTTTTCAAGGAAGTTGTGAGCTAGTTGCAGATGAACAAAATAGCATTAAAACTCAATTACATATGCAAAATCATTTCAAACTTCTAGAATTATCCTTTCGAGAGGTTGGTAATTTTGAATTCATTAAAGAAGATGATCATGCAATAGAACCTGAGTTTGAAGTAAAAGGAGATAAGACAATAAATGATATATATCAAAGGGCTTCTGTTGATGAGAAAATAGTCATTAATTTCTTGATAAAACATACCAGTATCAAGAACCAGCATTCAACAAGCTTTTAAGGACAAGAAGAGTTTATATATGTTGGAAAAATGTTTGACTTAGACTCACTCGAATGCAATAAAATCAATGTGGCATACAAAGAAAGCAAGTCACTAGAGCTACATCCAATGCAACCACTTTTTTGGCAACATAAGTCATCTTGTCGTAAAGGAGACTTTAGAAATTCTTCTTTTGATCCAGGAGGGAGATAAAGATACTTAATGTATAGAGTTAGATAGTTTCCCCTTTTTTTATTATTTTGTTTTCCCACTTTTCTTTTAAATAAGTGTTCTTTGAACACGTAGTTGGTAGCTCAGAGAGTTTTTCAAAATCTTCAAAAAATTTCAATGCATTGAATGTCTCCCAAATCTTTAGAAATCCCCAAGGTACCTTGTGCTGCCACTTGAATAACATTTTTGCCTTGTTGTCCCATAAAGATTGAGGAAGATTTGCTAATGGTTATCTGAGTTTAATGCCATTTTGAGACTTGATAGGTCAATAAATACCTCTTAGCAAGAGTTAAAGATTACAAGTTCTCAAACATTCTTGCATCTACGAGAAAATATCCTACTACTTGCATTTTTTAGTGCCTAGTAAACTTGCTCTAGTGAAAGTGTTTCTATTTTGAGAAAGTTCATACCAATTATCACAAAAAAGATATAGAGATGGAGGGAGCATAGTCTTTACAACAAGGAGCTAGAATGTATGAATCCCTTGATAAGTTTCTTGCGAGTAAGTCATATGCTTTAGCTCTCACACAATAATTGAAGACTTATCCATGGACCAGAATCCCTAAAATTGGTCAAGCAAGTGACCCAACAAAGATAAAAGATTATGCAGATGGAGTCATGGATCCAATCCTTCAAAGAGAAAGTAGAAAAACTCTTAGAGAAGGGGCACATCAAAGGTGTCTACAGAGGGCTAGAGTAGGGAAATATGAGACATTTGCCATGAGGATATGGACTTCACAACTGGCACAATTCATTGTCCCAGCTATACATCCATGCCATGGCTTGATCGAATTATGTGCAGACTTATTCCATGCACCCTCAAGCACCATTCAACAGGGCCCATTCATGATGAAAATCACATCATAGGCTATCAAAGATATGTTAGCCCTATATCATGATAAGACAGCTATGTTTCCCACTGTTGCTAAAATGCAAAGAATATGGGCAAAAATCAATACCCAGTTGAGGTTTTTGAGATTCAAATTGCAAATGCGTGATGATGACACTACTATGCCTATAATCCTTATAATAAGATCCCAATTCGCACAAGCTCGACAAGACACACTATCTATGATGGCTTTCATTTTGGCATGAAAGATGATATGGTAGTTTATGGAGAACAAATGGCTATCATCTTTAGGCTAAAGATCATTACCAAAACTTAGGAGTATAGGCTTGACTTTTCTAAAGAAATTGCTTTCTCAATGGTGGAACAATTGGCCTAGTTTAAATCAAAAGGGGTTTTTAGGTACTCTTATTATTTGTTTCACCTCATGTTGTTTTAGAATTCTAACCTCTTTGCCCAACATATGTATCTTGATATGTATGACCCATGTTTTGATCTCCAAAGGACCATTCCTGTGTCTGCATGGACACATATTTTGTCAAAGACTAGTGACCCATATGAATTTTGGGAATTATTTTGTTACCCCTACCTTTTATCACCTCAACCCTGAACCAGTTATGAATAGACTATTCCCAAGTGTTTCAAACCTTCTAGCCAGTTGCCCAATTCCTTGTGATTTCTATTTTGGATCCCACCATACAATTATAAGAGTCCATGGTTTTTGTGGGGAACCAATGTTGCTACCTAAGATTTTGACTCTTAGGTTAGCATTCTTAGAGGTCACTAGGAAGGTATCTATAGTTTACAATGAATATGGCTCTAGGAAGAGGAAGAGAAAAATGTATGACCTTCCATCGATGACAACCATCATGGTTTTGGAAACTAGAGATGCTAAAGTTGTGTTTCTCAAAAAGCTAGCCTTTTTGGGTTTCTTGCTAGTCAAATAAAAATGGGTATATAATCCAAATGGTTTCATCACTTCTTGGATAAGGACTAATAGGGTTGCAACCAGAATTGCACATGAAGGCTGCCCCTTTTGGGAGAACAAAAAAAATCCTAGGGAAGACACTCCTGGATTTTATGTTGAATTAACAGACTTGCCCCTTCCACAAAACAGACCCTGGGAAACATTCTATGTTAAACAGAGGGATTATGATCATAAAGTCAAAATGACTTCAGGCTTAAGGAGGACACTAAAGAATAAAGATTGGGATGCTAAGAAAATAGAAGCCTATTAGAAATATAGGCAATAAATTTGTCAAACAACCCATTCTTTCATGAATGTGGGCTCATATGAGAGATGGGAAGAACTCTGGGATGAATTCCATCTCTCCCCTATATCTAGCCCAGAGACAAATAATTTGCCGACACCAAGTGTAGAGCCAGAAGCTAGAGCAATGTCAAGCCAAGAGTCATAGGCCTTAGGGCAAACTATAGCTGCAGTAACTGTATCAATTTGGCCCCAATCTCTCAGCATTATGGAAAAGCAAAAGAGTGTGGTGTCTTCACCACTAAAAGCTTCCCCTTAGTAAAAATTATTGAAGTTCCCAATTCTTTTCAAGCATCACTAATGGTAGTAGTAGATGTGGAAGGAAAAAGAACATAGCCAGAAGAAGAGACACCTAAGAAGTGAAAGAGGGTGTAGTTTCAGTTGGGTTCAAAAGAGGAGGTAGATTCCCCACAATGCCAATTACAGAGTACTGTAATTGCCCCATAGGTAAGTATTATTCCTCCTTCTCCTTCTCAATCTATTTATTCTCCTATTGGCATGATGATTCCATCTTGCCAGATGACATCTCTTTCCACCTCTGCCATTCCCATTTCTCACTTTGCCCCATCTATACCACCTCAATCTTTAACATTACCTCAATTTTCCCCTTTTGTTCCCAAGAAACTTTCCCCTCAGATTACCCATAGCCAACAATTGGCTATTCACTATGGTTTGCCACAGGGACATCTTTTTGTGGGTGGGCACATTGCCTCTCCTTCTACCTTCTAGACCCAAGCAGATGCTGCTAAGAAGGCAAGGGAAGCCTGAAGAGAGAAAAAGAAGATCAAGGAAAATAAGGCATTGGCTACATGCCATCTGAGGTCACAATTTGACCCCATTCAGCAGCAATTGATGGTGACTCATTTGTCACCAAATGTAATCAAGGCAACTGAGAAGATGAAACTAGAGGACTACACGATGAATGCAGTGGCCATTGACATGTCCCTCTTTAGGCCACAAGACAAAATTGATCTACTAACTGAATCCACTTCTGTAGTTGTTGAAGACTACTTAAAGACATCAAAGAGGCTTCAAAAGATGGAGGCTAATTTAGCCAAGGAAAAGGAAAACTGTAACAGTTTGACCATAGAAATCAATAAGAAATATAATGAAATAGAGAATATGAATAAACAGTTGCAAGATACTATTTCTCTTCAGACTCACCGAGTAGTCCAGGCCCAAAATGATTCCTTAAAGGCAGGGCTAACACAAGTAAAGGATGCAGTGATGACCCTAATGTGGGAAAAAGTAGCATTGTAAGAAAAATGTGAGGAACACCTACTATAGGTTACCCAATTGCAACAAAAGATTTCAAGTGAACAGAATAATACTGTGGCTATATAAGCCCAATTTCAAGCAGAGCAATAGAGAGTAGTACAATTGACACTAGAGCTGGCCAACAGGCCAAGGAATGTTAGAGTGTTAAGTCTAGTGAAGGAGATCTATGAATCCATGTGGAAAAGAATCTCCTCAGAGATTATTCAGCTTAGGTCTTCTCTCACCTTCCTACTAAATGCATAGAAATTGTGTGAAAAGGTGGAGAATTTAGTTGCAAACACTCTAGCTATATTTTTTGGGAGTGTAATGGACTTTGAAACATTGTTGTAAAAGCTTTATGATGTAATGGATGCAACATTATTAGTAGCAAGAATTGAGAACAAAATGGTCACTACGAAGCGAGTGAATGAGGTTCTTAGTAGTAATTCCATGGCCATTAGTTACAGAGAGCTCTTAGATGTCATGAAATGAGTCAATGAAATGAAACAACATATTGAAGATCTAGTGCAATTAGGTCTTCCTTCTCCATTTACTGATGACAACACGGTGCTAATGGTCGATGAAATTGAACCTTTGTTGTTGGCCAAACAGAATGATCAGATAGTTTTTCAAGATTTAAGGGATGATTCATCAGTCCCTAAAGTAGAAGTTGTCTTGGTTCTTATTTGCCAACTTGAATTCAAATTGAAGGCTACGGTTCAAATTTTTCAAAATTTTTCACACAAGGATATTATTAACCTTGATTTAGCTTTTAATTAATTGTATAATAAGCAAGAGTTATCTGAAGATGAGTGGTCCACATATCAAACAACATTGTTGAAGCTGTAATTTTGAAATTTTGATCTAGAGGGAGTTTAGTTTCTTTTTGAGCAGGCTCAAAAGTCCTTGGGGTCACCAATAACTATAGAGTAAAAAATACTCTACATTTCATTCTAATTTTTATTAGCACATGATCCAGATCACTATCTCTGCATACTTTGGTTCGAGATGATGAAGTTTTGAAATAAAGCATAGGCTCTAATTTCCTTTGACTCATTTTTATCTAAGTGTTGAAGTCAAGCAAAAGCTTCCAAGTGTCATCAGTCGAGGCACCTTTTAAAAAATTTCAATAAGGCCAAAAAACGTGCCACGTATCTCATAACAACTAAGTAGAACATGACAAGTGTCAGCATCCATGTTTCATATCGGCATCCGCATTTCAAATGGCAATCATGGAAGGTTTCAACAAGCTAAGTATCAGGATCAGGCAAAAAGTGCTAAGTGACAATCACAGAAGGTTTCAATTTGTTTTTCTAAAAGTGATAGAAGATGCCACGTATCCTAGTAGAAGAGAGCAGAAGCCACCACATGTCAAGATCCAAATTATCTTCATTTTGCTTCATCGATATAACAAAGACTGTGGTGGGTCTCAAGTTTTGTTTTTAGAGCAAGTGGAAGCAACCAAGTGTCATTATCTATGTAAATATGAAATGAGGCCTGATTGTTTCTATAATATAAATAGAGTAAAGTAGAGACCAACACGTGTCACCTTCCACAGGTCTCTCAAAAGGTAGCTAAAAGTAGTAGAAATCAACACCTATCCCTATGCCTTTTAAAAGTTGCTAGGGCAAGAAACGCTATGGGTCTTATTTTTCTATTTAAGTTGTTAAAGTTTTAAAGAAGTGGATTGTGATAGGTGTTAAAGGCAGAACACTCCTGAGCAAAGACATAAAAGAGTATAAGTTACGTGGAAAGTGCCGCATGTCTTTAGTAAGTGTTACAAAACATGCCAAGTGTTGTTTTCCAGTAATAAGAAGGTTTTCAAAGAATTGGCCAAGTGTCCTCTTCCATTTAAAATAATGGAACATCCTATGATTTGTTTTAGCCATTAAACTACCGGAAGATAGAGCATTTCAGAATCTAAGCAATATCTTCTATTAGACACTTCCAGTTCGGTTAGATTTTAGTTGGGCCGATAGATTGGAAATACACAGACAATCCAGAGTGAATCCAAGGCTATAAATAAGGGTGTAGAATCACCAAGGGGACCATCATCAAATATCAGAGAGAATTTTTTGAGAGAATTATTGTCAAGAGTTTAGACTTTTTAGAGCTGTGATTAGGAATATGATTTGCCTTTGTTCCATTTTCTTAAGTTGGAAAGTTTATGTAACTATTCATGTTTCTGTGCCTCTTATGTGACTGGAGAATTAATGAGAAGATTGAATCATGTGCCTTTGTTGATATTTTCTATTTCATTGCAAAAGTACTCTAGGCTATGTTGTCAAGAGTTTTAGACTTTCTAGAGCTGTGATTAGGAATATCATTTGCCTTTGTTTCATTTTCTTGAGTTGGAAAGTTTATGTAACTGTGCATGTTTCTATGCCTCTTATGTAACTAGAGAATTCAAATAAGAAGATTGAACCCTATGCCATTGTTGATATTTTTTGTATCACTACAAAAGCAGTCTATGCTGTGATCCTCTGTTTCTATTTTTTTCATCTTTTACATTGATCATGCCTTGTTTGCTCTTAAATGTAATTGAATCTTACATACAGTCTCACTATGCTCAGGATTAAGGTCAAATTACAATTAGGTGCATCACCATAGTTAGATTTTCTTTCCTATATTTGTGTTTCTATTAAAATTCCTATCCCTTTTCCCAGTATACACTTGATATAAAGAAGAAACCAGCTTCTTAAAAATTTGGAGGTTGTTTCAAGTCGCAAGTCCCAGATTTTGAAACTTCCCATTGTTGGTGTTAGAAACAAGTGAAATTTTAACCATCAACAAATACTAATCTCATCATTTATATAAAAATCTAATCCATTCACATATCTAAAAACTTTCTCCATATCTTCCTCAATATGACTTGCTCTAATAATTAATCAATAAAACTCTTTAGAGTACTATTTTATAGACATTTATTTTTGTCTTAAATTCTAATTTTTTAAAAAAGTAATAGTATGATAGTTTCAAGGTATAAATTTACCTTTGATCTTGGAAATCATCCCATCCCAGTACTTTATCTTGGGCTTTCCATTTCTTCTTCTCTCCTCCTATATGCCATCCCACCATAGGGATGCATGCCATTTTAACCTTGTTATGGAAAAATTAAATTGTTTATGTTTACCCACATTTTCATATTCAAATTATGTATTAAGTGCATTAAACCAATCAATTAGATCACCTAGATTAAGATTATCATTATATGTAGGCACTATAATTTTGGGCTTAAAATTTACCCCTATGAATGCCTTAGAAAGTTTTTCCCGTAAAGTTTTCTCATCTATCTCTTCTAATACTTATTATATAGGAAGTCCTTCTTCCTCTCTATCACTGATGTCACCAACATCCAATCCTCTTCTTTTTTCTATTTTTGTGGATTCCATTCTTGTGTTGAGGTGTTTGGTCTCCTCTAATAACATTGCATTGGTAATTTGCCTTCTTGGACCTATTTTTTCTCAAGATATTGATGATGTATTGTATATGTGATACTTTTAATACCTTTACTACCCTATGTATCCTCTGATTGGTCATAATCTGTAATGCTCTAATACCAAAATTTGATGACAATAGGATCTCTTTTACTTAAATATCCTTAAATGAGACATGTAACTCTTGATAAGTCTATCACTTTAACTTTTGATTGTGACATTTCAACAAGACTCTACTCAACCTCTTAACTTAATAACACATAATACCTATAAAATATTTGAATTCGATGATATAACCTCTTAGATAGAATATCTTGACTTCAACTTTGTTAAGGTAACCTACAACTTTTTAGAGATAGTCACTTTTAATCCAATCAAATCTCTTGAAGAGTTTAGTAACTCCTTTTTTTGTTAAATCAATCCATGTTAACAACCAATGAGTACTTAGAATATTGTAAGTGATTAATATAAGTATTCTCACATGAGTTCACTCCTTCATCAAAATAACTTATGACCTAAAACCCTCATTTAGTCCTATATTTGCTAAAGTATTAGGGACATACTTATTAGGTCTCAAAAGGTGGTATATTTTTATTAGATATATTTAATAACCTTATTAAATATTTATCCTATTTCTATAGTTATCATATATTGCTATGAAACCAATTTAAAGTTATTGTTTTCTTAGGAAATATCAATTAAGAACAACTTTGTCTCTTATGCCTAAATAAGCTTGATCCTACCCTTCAATTATGTTATAATTTTTCAAGTAAAAAAACTTTGAAAATAGTTTTAATACATCATATTATAATTATCCATCATGAAATAATCTTTAGATAGAATCAAGAGTCAAATAATGAGGTGAAACCCCTCGCTCTTTACCCAAATTTGAGCTTCTCACAATTATATACAAGAAATCTTATAAACATTGAACTATACCTCATCTCATAAACCTATTCTCAACCAAAAAACACCAAAAATATTTGGTAAACATGTATCTATATCTCTCCATAAAATTTGAATCATTTTGGTAGGTTTAAATGTGAGTTATAATGAAAATTGGGTCTTAAACCGTATTTAGGGTTTCCCTAACTGTGTAGAAGTCAAGATCTTATTGTTTTTTCATATAGTTTAAGGATTCTCCAATAAATATAAAAATTGAAAAATATCCTTAAAACACTTTTATAACTACTCCAATCCTTATATGGAATTCATGTATAATTTCATAGGTATTTTAGGTGACTAACTTGACTATGTCGAACATAAAAAAATAGAGTTTGAGATTTTGAGACTTGAATGCCATTATAAACACAAGGAAAACATATAATACATTTGAATTGGATTATTTATAATACTAATATATTAATTGTTGATGCAGGAAAGTGCACCCAGTGACAGGAAGTCAAACTCTTGCCTTTTCCTTACAACACATAAACTCTCTTCTCACCTGTGGGACCAGCGAAGCTGGAGGAGAGAGTCTCTAGATAAGGGCTAGCTCACTTTGATGCATCATGTTGTTTCCAACAAGTTCAAAACACACACACACACACACACACACACACACACACACATATATAGATAAAAAAGGGGGGGATGAAAAGGGAGAGAGATGAAGGAAAATAAACCTACTCTAAGGAGGTGATACACCAAAACAAGATGACCTTCTCACACCCACTCTCAAAATTAGACAAACACACTTAAACGCTTCACCCTTGATAGAAGAAGCAATCTGCAAACTTGACAGGGAGGTAAAAAATGAAAGATACAAAAAAGGGAGGTTCGCTAAAGGTGTTGTAAGAAGCACTCTGTAGATAATCCCCTCTGTTCTGCACTCCAAAATAGAACTCTTCTCCTATCAACTATAGATGGCACCTTGTAGATAGCTGGTGTGTTGGTGTTAAACCTATGAGAGCATCAAATACAATGACTAAACACAAATCAACACTTAGGACATACACATAATATCTATCCAAGAAGAGGTAAAAACTATGTCTATAGATTCAGGTAGAAATTTTAGTAGGGTTGTGCCTTGTAAAATTCATGAAAAGATCATTACAAATGAAAAAGTTCACAAACTTATATGGAAAAAAGAAAAGAGGCACATTGGCACTCCTTTTTTGCAAGTGGGCATGTCACATCCCATTGGGAAGAAGAAAAACACTATTGTTGACATCATCCTTCTAGAAGAGGCCTGTTGGAACCATGCTAGCTGCCTTGCCTTTTCTTCATTTTATCTTATCTGCTTACTCAGCCCCTGGGGTGAACTTTCTTGGTGGGTCGCTTCCTTTTTGGGCTCCCTCTGGTTAACACTTTTGTGTTTTTAAAACAACCAGCTATCTCTTTTGTTAAATTTTGATGGCTTCTGGCTGCTTGCTAATTACTATGGGCACCTTTCTTTTGCTAATGCTGGTGGGTCCCTTATTTATTCATGTAGACTGCTGACAGGCCTGCAGCTTGCTTGGACAGTCTACACAGACTTCAGACTACTGCCGGGCCTTTGTTGTTTTCATGTTAGGCTTTGTATACGGGCTCCCATGGGCTTGCTTAAATGTTCTGCATATAATTTCCCCATAGAATTTTGTCTGTGGATGTTTTCTCATGGACAAAAAGTCTACAAAAATTATGTCTATGTTTGCCTTTGCCTTACCTAGGTTTTTGCCTTAGCTTGGTAATGTGCCTGACCCTTTTTGCTTTTGTATTCAAAGCAGCCTAAATTCCTTGAAATTGTTGAAGTATCCACCCTCCAAAAGGGCACTTTGGACTTGGACTTCCCCTTCAGCCAAAGGGCATGCCTTTAAACTGAACCTGTTAAACCAAAATTTGGTTCAATGGTTCAAGGTTTAACCATTACGCATCGATTTCCTTTGAACTGAAGCTGATGAACTGAACCCATTGAACTTAGACCATTGAACCAAAAAATTGGTTCAACAGTTCAATGGTATGAAGGTTCAACACTATTGCATTGAGATACTCTGAACCGAGTGATGAACCTTTGGCCTGAACCAAGCAAAGAAACACTGGCATTGAACTTGAGCAACTCAAAAAGACTGGCTTCGAATGGTAAGGGGAGAAGGTAAATGATTTTGGCCTGTGAGCAAAAATTGGTCAACAGATTGGTGACTCACAAGGGAAGCATGCCTGCTATGCTTAGAACCCAGTTGCCTTGCATTCCATTGGGCACAGAGTTAGATGTAGCTATGAAAATTTAACAACAGCCCCAAGAGATTCGAGAATCAAACACACAGATTTACCCCACACATGAAGGGAAATACACAAGGCTAAAAAACACTACCTGTGTAAATTTCACTTAGGGAAAACAAGAAAAACAACTAAAAACAAACTACTATATATAGCTAACCAGGAATGTTCACCTCCCTTCTGGATCGAAGGGAAAACTTCTTAAGTCCCCTTCCTGATGAGAAGACTTATGGCGGTAGGAAAGTAGCTGAATGAAAGGGAGATTTGGTGCCCTACTTCTCCTACCTATCACATAAGTTGGTTGGTATCTGAGTGAAGATTCAAACATGCTTCCAATGTATACATACTCTTTTTGTCTTTGGAATCCTGTTAAAAGCTAGTCCCTGATATTGGTGCTCCACACCAAGAAATCAATGGCTACTGGCTCATCACCGTAAGCCCTTTTATCTGCACATTTCTTCTGCAATATATCACAGTCTGATTCATTTCCTTCTGCCTTGTTGAAAATCTCGTCAGACTCATCCTCTTCTTCCTCTTGGCCTTCTTGAAGAAGGGTGACTATGGTGATGTCTGAAATGGACTCACAAAAGGATTTCTCATCCCACATAACATCACTTCTTTCTTTAAAACTCTCTTCTTCAAAGCATTCCTCTAGGAAGACATACCTCTCCTTTTCCTCTTTGCTGATCAGAATTTCTAAATTTTCAAAAATATCCTCCTGATCCTCCTCTTTCTCAGGCTCTTCAGTGTAGTCATCCTCATCAAAACAACAAGGAAGTTCATCAAACAGAGGGGAAGAGAGCTTACCATGCATTTTTCCCTCTTCGTATTGCTGGAACATCTGCATATATGCAAGACCTGCATCTTCTTTACTACTGATAAGGTCTTGATAAGGAGCATCAATGATGATTTCTTCATTATCACTCATGACAGCCTCTTGAAGACTTGCAGATTGGATCTTTTGCTCCTTACCTACCTCTTATAAAATAGGTTCCTCCTTGAGAAGAGGTGAAGTGGAGATTTATGTGGAAGAGGAGGTAGTCCATGAGCTAGAATCAAATGATTCTCCTCCTTCCACTTGGTCAGCACTTCATCAATATCAGGTGTGGCCTGATATCTCTCTTAGAAATGTGTAGGTGGGGTGTGTTCAGACATGGAATGTGTTGTTTGGTCTGAACTGTCCACTACACATTGGTTGAGGAATTTCTCTCTAGACTCCAATTCTACTATTCTCCTGGTCAAATCTTCTTGGAAACACCTTTCTTGGAGGTCACCAGCATCATCATGAGCAGGTGCAGCTTCAGCTTCTTCAAGGTTTTGAAAAAAACCTTCTCTTCTTCCTTTCTACCCCATGATTCTACTATTTCTCCCTAGTTCAAGATCTCTGAATTAGAATTTTGCTCTCATGAATAGGCAACAATTTTGTTTTCCACAAGGTCCTGAGGCTCCTCCACAAGGTCTGGAAATTTTAACTCTCTTTCAAGGAGTAGCTTCATCCTAGCCTCTAAATCTTCAATTTTCTTGGCTAGGTTATCCTAAAAGAGTCTTTTGTGGAGGTCTCTAGCATGATTATCTTCAAAGCTCTGAGCTGGTTCCTGGCATTCCTTCCTCCGACTCAAAATTTTCATATTGTGCTGAAGGACTTGGGGAGGTTGGGGAATGCAAGGAAAACACTGTTGGTGCATTAGAGGAGCCTTTTGAAGAGGGACATGCTGGCTGGTGGTTCTCTTCTCAATGGAGAATTCATGATTTAAGGAGTTCAAAAGGTTCATTACAAGGGAGGCTGATCTGATGTCTTTTGGTGTTGGAAAGCTAGGTGCACGGGATTGGGAGCAGCTGCATTTGATGAGCTAGAGTGGGAAAGTGCAATTTGATAGAAAGTATTTGGTGTAAAAGAGGGGGTTTTCTTCATATTAGGAGGGGATGCATAAGGCTGACTACCTTGAATAGATGGATTTCTCCATTTTGTTACCTCCTCTTCCATGGATTGTAAGGCATGTGCTTGCCTAAATAAGCACTCCTCTTTATACATCATCTCCTAATAATATCTATATTACTCTTCCAACTTGTTGATTTCCATTATCTGCCTCTCAAATTCCAGTGCCATTTCCTTTATAGTTGTAGGGCAACTAGGAGATCCACTTGAGGGGATTACATAAATATCTGGAGCCTGACTATATTCATGTGAAGGAAAAAAAGACCCATGATTTTGTGCAAAAGAAGTATACATACAAGAAATGATCTCTAATGGCACCAGGCTGCTTAACCAATAGATTTAACTCAGAGTCACTAGATGCTAAAAAAACTTGATTTGCCATGATAGGACCAACATCAATCCTGATACCTTACTGCGTTGTCAAACTGTGTGTCCCACTGGGCATGCTAAAACTATTGACACCAGGTGCTAGAACTTTACTGACTGATCAAATTGAGTCCCACCGGGCATGCCAAAACTATTGACACTAGGTGCTGGAACTTTACTGAGTGATTAAATTGAGTCCCACCAAGTGTGGCAAAACTTTTTACACAAGAAAGTGCACCCAGTTACAGGTATTGAAACTCCTACCTTCTCCTCACAACATGGAAACTCTCCTCTCGCCTGTGGGACTGGTGAAGCTAGAGGAGAGAGTCTCTAGATAAGGTCTAACTCCCTTTGATGCATCTTGTTGTTTCCAATAAGTGCAAAACACACACACACACACACACACACATAGATAAAAAGGGGGGGATGAAAAGGGAGAGAGATGCAGGAAAACAAACCTACTCTAAAGAGGTGATACACCAAAACAAGATGACCTTCTCACACCCACTCTCAAAATCAGACAAACACACTTATATGCTTCACCCTTGATAGAAGAAGCAATCTGCAAACTTGACAGGGAGGTAAAAAATGAAAGATACAAAAAAGGGAGGTTCACCAAAGGTGTAGTAAGAAGCACTCTGTAGATAATCCCCTCTGCTCTGCACTCCAAAATAGAACTCTTATCCTATCAACTACAGATGGTGCCTTGTAGATAGCTAGTGTGTTGGTGTTAAACCTATGAGAAGCATCAAAGACAATGACTAAACACAAATCAACACTCAGGACATACACAGAATATTTATCCAAGAAGAGGTAAAAATTGTGTTTATAGATTCAGGTAGACATTTTAGTAGGGCAGCGCCTTGTAAAATTCATGAAAATATCATTACAAATGAACAAGTTCACAAACTTATATGGAAAAAAGCAAAGAGGCACATTGGCACTCCTTTCTTGCAAGTGGGCATGTTGCATCCCATTGGGAAGAAGAAAAACACTGTTGTTGATGTCATCCTTATAGAAGAGGCATGATGGAACCATGATGGCCACCTTGTCTTTTCTTCATTTTGTCTTATCTACTTACTTGGCCCCTAGGGCAAACTTTCTTGGTGGGTCGCTTCCTTTCTGGGCTCCCTTTGGTTAATGCTTTTGTGTTTTTAAAACAACCAGCTATCTCTTTTGTTAAACTTTGATGACTTCTAGCCACCTACCAATTACTGTGGGCACCTTTCTTTTGCTAACGTCGATGGGTCCCTTATTTATTTGCATAGACTGCTGACGGGCCTGTGACTTGCTTGGATAGTCTGCACAGACTTCTTATTGCTGTTGGGCCTTTGTTGTTTTCATGTCAAGATTTATATGTGGGATCCTATGGGCTTGCTTTAATGTTCCATGGATAATTTCCCCATAGACTTTTGTTTGCAGATGTTTTCCTGTAGACAAAAAGTCTGCAGAAATTCTATTCGCATTTGCCTTTGCCTTACCTGGGTTTTTGCCTTAGCTTGGTAATGTGCCTGACCCTTTTTACTTTTATATTCAAAGTGGCCCAAATTCCTTGAAATTTTTGAAGTATGCACCCTATGAAAGGGCACTTTGGACTTGGACTTCCCCTTTAGCCAAAGGGCATGCCTTTGAACCGAACCCGTTAAACCAAAATTTGGTTCAACGGTTTAAGGTTTAACCATTGTGCACTGATTTCCTTTGAACTGAAGCTAATGATCTAAACCCATTGAACCTAGACCATTGAACCAAAAAATTTGTTCAACAATTCAATGGTATGAAGGTTCAACGCTATTGCATTGAGATACTCTGAATCGAGCGATGAACCTTTGGCCTGAACCAAGCAAAGAAACACTAGCATTGAACTTGAGCAACTCAAAAAGACTGGCTTTGAATGGCAAGGGGAGAAGGTGAATGATTTTGGCCTATGATAAAAAATTGGTCAACATTAATAACACTCAGATAAACAATATTCAACACACTTTATTGATAAATTCCTTCAAATTTTATAGATTTTTACAACATATATACCTCTATCCTAAACTACAGACTATTTATTAGCCCCCTTAGACATGGATTCTTGATCTTATTATGCTTGAATTAATCATTTATTTCTTCTACACTATTATTAATTATTTTTATAGATTTTTTTAAGTGTACACCAAGATTATTAATTAAATAAACTTGTCCAAAATTTCCTCTCACTCACCTGGGTTCATTTTAGTAAATTGACCTCATATATAGGTCTTTGTGGTTACATTGACTATTTAGGACAAAAAAGATAATCATGACCTATAAAAGGTATAAAAGAGTTATAATACATTTCACACACACCTAAATACATGATAGAACTTATACAACTCAACATGACCTTATAATAGTTACATATACTCATGAAATTACACCAAAAACATTTGAAAATTCAAATTTGAGATTTTGGAGGGAAACTATCCAAAACACCTAAAAGACCTGGAATATACTTATAATGCCTCAAGTGAGGCTTATTATTACTGAATAAACATTTTAAGACCTCTAATACATTAAACAAGACATTATTTACATGTTTCTTTTGATGCACCTGCATCATAACTCATATTCAACAACATAAACATGTCACGAGATTTATGAATATATGTTAAAACACCTTTTATATGGAATAAATAATCACAATAATTAATCAAATGAGAAATATATAACATTAATATTTAATAAACAATATACTTGTATATAATATAAAAAAAATCTAGGTTCAATAAATATATGAACATTGATTATAAATAGTTAAATACAACATCAAAATTGTTGTAGCCCAAAATCCACAAGGAAAAGCCAAAATTAGATTGAAAAATAACATACCACTGATAAATAAAAACTACACCAACATAATTCCATAGTGTAGGATAAATAGTCACACTACAATAGGAATAAAACCTCACCCTTATAGCCTAATGAACCCTCCATTGTTGGCCTTAGCTATCCCATCAATCAGTTGGATGGTGGCTTTAAGAAGTTGGGTCATTATGAAGGGTTAAGATTATGAAACAATGTTATAATCCAATGGTAAGTTTCTTCCCAAATAATCAATAATCAAGTGAGTATCACAATGAAACCAACAAGCAGTCATCAAGACTAAATGACTTTCCAAATGGAAAAATATAATGGACACCTACCAATATTTACAAAATAGATTTTATCCAATCCTAAAATAACATGTATTTAATAATATCATAAGAAACCTATGAGAATTACTAATTAGATTTATTTAAATATTAATATAAATGAAATTTATACCAATTTGAATCCATCAAAATGAAAAATCAATACTTGAGAACAACTGAATTATAATATCCTAGCTTAGAGAAACATCTTACAAAATCAAATGAATGTTTTTAAGGAAACATAATCAAAACAAAAGTTTCTTTTACATATCATCAAATTATTAATGGAAAATCAATCACATAACATAATCATGTTAACTCAATTGAACCCAAAGAGTTATAACCATGTAACTCCAACAAAAATGAAAAATAGTCAAGTGAAATAAGTTAAGTTAACACAATCAACCAACATAGTTATAAAAACATCTCTAAAAAACATCCATAAAATCATAGATTCAAAATAACATGGTCAAGTTGAATAATGAAGTCATGAATACACAAAAACCTCATTTATTAATCCTCAAACCCTTATTCCATGCCCATTTCATTAATAAAAAACATGATATGCATAGAATGGGTGTATATGAAAACACCCAAAATAACACACATACCACTATATTGAAAATATGAATGTAAAATCAACATGTTTGAGGTAAAAAAATACAGCATTCCTATTAAAAAATAAACCATTTAATAATAAAATTGTTATACCCACTTAGCGTTTTAATATAAGTACAATAAATACAACACTAGCTGAGCAATATGAATAGTTTAGCTAAAAATTAACAATTTTGAGTAACCCATAGTCAAGTTATATAAAACCCACAAGTTATTTTACCAAAATGGGCAAAATATCAATAACCTCAATAAATTTGAGTTCAAAATAAAAAAATAATTAATTATAGGCAAAATCCAAAATGGTCATTCAATAAAAGAACTGTAGGTCCAATATGAAGTCCAAAGACTTCAAAATACACCTACAATCCTTTAATAAATTACAAAATCTTATTATAAAAATATACAAATGTAAAATGTAATAAAATTAAACTCAATTTCTCAATAGATAATGCAATCATTCATGGGGTTGATGGCTTTGTGTTATAACACAGTACTCTTCTTCTATGTCATGTTTCCATTGGAAAAATGAGTAGATATTAAATTTCTCAAGTCTACCATAGGATGAATTATAGAAAAAAAATATTGAAGTTTAATAGAGTAACTCAATGTTCCCCATGATCCCCATTAAGTTTCAAAGAAAATTCAACTAAAAACTGAAACTAAGACTTCCACATACCCATTCAACAAACCCAAATCTTCCATGGATTATACTACTAAATTGGTAGCATGAACGTAAGTTTGGGTCAAGTATAAACAAAGTAAAAAATAACAAGTGATCATAAAAAAATAATAGATGGTGGAATATTTAGTGGTTGATCCATCATGACCTAATCAAAGACTAAGGTTAACTAAGTTACATCAACCATCAAATAATTTCCACCCCATGATGGTTAGACCTACTCAAGGTCCTTTATGATGGTATAAATACATCATGACCCAAATAATCAAGCCAAAAAATAACACAACAAAAAATGGGTCAATCAAGATGAGGTTGGATAACTCAAAGCAACAAGGATCACCTAAAACTATTTTGTCATGAAACAAGGATTCAACCGTATATAACGCAGTCAAAGAATCACTCACTAAAAAACAAAGATGTCATGAAATAAAATATCAATCAACTAAAAATGAACAAAGTTTGATTACAAAAATGACAATAAGAGACAAAAGCAAAAGATTCACTGATAACATTGAAATTCAAAGTCTAATTACTACACATAACACCAAATCAATACTTTAAATAAGTCAAAAATAGTAAAGAAATATTAAACTAATGATTATGAATTTAATTTAAAAATAAAGTAAAATTACTTAGTGCAAGACCAGTGGCTTAAAATATTGATCATATCCCAACTTAAACTATTAGAATCTTTTATGACTAATTGTTAACCTTTTATTCTCATGCTACCTAAATCCACCATCAAGCCTAGTCATTAACATATTCCTATAATCATAGAATAGTATATCAATAATATCTAAATGAGGTATAAACATTCCAAGTAATAATGAAAATTTTTTATTGTAAAATATATTCCAAACAAAAAATTAATGAATCAAAGTATAACTACTAAGGCATTAATCATCTAACACTAGAATGAATAATAATTGATAATCAATGATAATAAAATCATAACATCTGAATCAAAATTAACATATGTATCTATAAATAAAAGTGCCAACTAGTAATAAAGAAAGACATTATATGATAATGTATCAAACAACAATTAAAAATACGTAAATTAAGAAGGTTATGACAACACCTAAGTCTTCTCTTGGTGTGCCTTAGGTGAGTGCTTAGTTTCACTTGTGTGATCTATAGGTGTAATTATTACATTTTTTTGGTAAGTACATAGGTACTATTACATCTTGATTCCTATCTAGACTTGATAACCTATTGATTTGTGGATTTTGCATTTATTGATTGGTTAATTTCTACTTTTTTAAGCTAGATTTTCTATACTAATAAATAGATAGTTATGTGTTACTTATTTATATGATCATTAACTTGTTGAGTTAGTTGTACTTGTATGTTATGTACATGATGATCATGATTAATTAGTTTATTACAATAGTATGTTATGGATTTTATCTTGATTCAAGATAACTACCTTTGTTATTCAGAGGTGGATACATGATATATTCCATCCCTTAGACTATGATGGAGGGAGAGCGTCATTGGAGATGGTGGAGTATATGGAGGAATTGGGGGATGATAGAATGAAAACTAATAACCCTTCACACACCACAAATAATAAAATTTTATTTTTAATCATTGCTTGATTTATATATCTTGTAGTTCCTTTCAGTTGTTATCATGATTGTTGAATTTGAATATGGTTGTGTGTTTTGAAGTGTAATATTTATACTATTATATGTTTCCTTACTTGGCTTATTTCATACTATTATGTTTCCATAATGTTTATTTGGAATCCTTGAATGTCCTTACTATTATATCTATGATGTGTGTGAAATTTTTTTAAAGTATCAGTTTTAAACATTGAAATAATATCTTAAGTTATGAGGTGTCTTGGTTATATAATACATTTTTATAAATAAATAAGAGTCTTGTTTGCTTTGTGTGTTAGATAATAATTATTTTAATTAAGTTAGCGATGTGTGGTTATAAGTTAATTTAGACATTTTGATAAGTCAATGTTAATAGTTTTAATGTTATAATGATTATTGTGGAAGTCAATGATTATATTCATAATGGTTAAAAAGGATTATTATGAGGAAGGTTCACAAATTAGGTTTTACTGGCATTGACTTATGTTAATTGATCCACTTTATAAAACAAACACATTTTTTTTAGATTGCATGCTAAAAATGTTGATTTATGCCTATGTTCTGTCAGTTATTTTGGGATTCATGTATTTTTATCAAAGATTTTGATGAGTTCCATTAGTATAAAAATAACATGTAGGTAGATAAAATATGGGGGAATATATGACTAAGGATACACATGGTGAAAAGGAAGAATAAAGAAAGGTTTGATCAATATTAGAAAAGATCAATATGAATTAGGCATAGTCGTGAACTTCTTACCAGGTAGGGGTTTTGTTGATTTAATTCATAATTGGTATTGTTTGAATTAAATAAACTAAAACTAGTATTTTTTTAATAGGGTTTCATTTTTAATTTTCTGAAAGTGTATAAAAATAGGGTTTTATACCAGGCACTAGTGATGGCTTGGCCATCCCCAAAGCCAAGTATATGACTCTCAAAACCCTAGTCAAAGGACTATACATATTGAGTTTTTGGAAATAAATGTTATTATTTGAAATTAAATATTTTTATTTATTTCTAAAATATAATATACTAAGTTATAATATAGAAATTTTTTTGTAACACAAAAATTAACATAATGGATTAATTTAAAATGAGCTATGTAAACATGTTCAGTTGAGTTTAGGAAGTTGAAAACCCTACCCAAAATACCCAGGGTAAACTCATGAGTAAATGGATTTGTTTAGTTGAGTTAAAATACAAGTATGGGTTTTAGTTTAATCTAATTCTTCAAATAATAATATGGAATCATTACTTTACATATATAAATGTATAATAGGTCATTTTATGTTAAAATCAAGACATAGTTTGTAATAAAAACCTAAGTTATGGCACGGTTGTGTATGAGGACACATTGATACGAAAATTTTTAAGGAATAACATAAAATATATAAATATTCATAGGTATATTCATATATTTCATAGGTCTTGGACAAGGTATTTAGTGACCTGTGAATATGCATAAACTTATGTGTGTGTGTACACACACACACACACACACACACACACACACACACACACACATTAGATTCCACTATTCTTAGAATGACAAGAACCTTTCAAGGTACCACATTAGATTATGAAACTTGATCAAGTACTTTTATTCCTTCAACATCCAAAATCTACCTCGAAGAAATAATTATACATCAAACATGTTGGTAATGATTACAAGTACCTTTGAACCCATTAATAAATCTATGTTTAGGAGATTTTCCATAGAGATACTCTCTACACCTTCCACTTTAGATAGCATCAAAAACTTCAAACTCTTCATTGATGACTAACATATCCTTGACTTGATCACTAATACTAATACATTTGAGTCTCATATCATTGATGAGGATGATAGGGAAGAGTTTAAATTAGATGAATAAAGGCTTACTTATTTGAATACTAATAACATAACAAAAGGTATGGTGTCATTGGAGAGGTTATTTTACATGCACTACTAGGGTGAAAAGGATAAGACAATCACTCCCAAAGGGATTCCCTGCCCATATTGTAGTCTAGGCAATGTAGGAGAAGTAAAGCTTTTGATTTTATGCACAAATTATACCCATACTAAACAATAATTTTTTGGGAAAAATATTATGGATTATGGTGACATCATTACATGTATCTATGAATATTTTAATGTTTTTGACACCTCCATCCTCATGTATATAGTTTTGTTGAGGTATGACATCAAACCATCCTGCCAAAGGTAGAGGCTAATTAATTCATTTATTAAACCTTTAGTTTTCAAATAAGTTAAAAATATACTTTCTATAAGATCATCTACCATGGAAAATACTACACTTGGGAGGCTAACATGGTGTATATTTGAAATAAGAGTGTGGAAATTAGACTTTACATGGACTTCAAAAATATAAACAAAACTTATGAAAAATGCAAATACATGTTGCCTTCACTAGATGGAGTCCTAAAAATAGTGAATTTTTATTAAATGATGTAATTTATTGATGGGTACTTAAGATACAATCAAGTAATGGTCAGCCATGAGGATATGATAAAGACATCCTTCACAATTAAGTGGGGTGTATTTACATTCAAAAGGATAACATTTTACATAATCAATGTTGGAAACACCTTCCATTGGGACATGGATATTAAATTCAAGGACCTAATTGTTATATACATAATATTATACATGGATGACCTAAATATCTGTTCCAAAAAAAGAGAGGACCATTTGAAAGACTTGAGAGCCATCCTACAAAGGTGTAGAGACCACTAAATCTCCCTAAACTGAAATGTATATTTGGGGTCACATAGGGTAAGTTGTTGGGACACATTATATTTGAGTGAGGTATCTTAGCAGACATATAAAATCTAGAGGCCATTTAAAAATATCATTTCCTCACAATAAGAAAGATCTAAAGTCATTCTTTAGTAAAATTAACTTCGTAAGGAAGTTCATCTTTATTTTTGTAGATATAGTCAAGTTGCTATATAACATGCTAAAAAAGGATGCTAAGTTTGAGTGGATGACTAAATAAAAAACATCCTATTCTAAAATCAAGACATCAATTGAAATGACACCAATTCTTACCATTCCTAACTACATGCATCCCTTCTAAGTCTATTCATTTTTTTAGAACATTCAACTACTATTATTCTAACATAAATAAAAGGAATTAGATATGAAAGTTCAGTCTCATTTATGAGTGACCCATTTAAAAATTTTGAGATCATATACTCAACCATCGACAAGTAGTATTTTACCTTGATCAAAGTGTTCAAAAAAATTAAACATTACGTTTTATGTAGCAAGGTATTGACTATTGTGCTTAACCAAACCATTAAGGCAATATTGATTCATAATGAGTTAGGAGAGAAACATAGGAAATGGATGAATATCCTCTAATAATTCAACCTATAAATACATCCAATGAAGATTATTAGAGGGAAGGGACTTAACAAGACCATGGTTGAGTTAGACCTATAGATCATATGCTAGTAATATGCACTACAAATCACTACAAAGGATGATTGGTATTAAGACATGACCTACTAATTGATAAAAAAAAGAGTACCCAAATCATTTGAATTACATTATAAGAGAGAATTATCCTTGAAAATTACTAATTTCATGATCAAATTAAGTATTTTGAATATAAAAAAACATGAAGGCATTTGTTGGAGATGCTTGAGCAAAGCTAAAGTAGTTGACATACTCATTGGTTTTCATGAGAAGTATAAGACGAGTTATAGTTTAATGAGTGCCATATCTCACCAAATACTTAGATTATGTTATTATTTGAATCATAGTTTAAAAAAACCCATGATCATGCAAGGATATGCCACATTTTTCAAATCACTGCACATAAGGTACACACTCTATCTAGTTACTAAGTCTTGTTTATTAGTGATTTATGTTTTCTTGGATTATGGAATGTAACCCTATGTTGATAAAGAGTTGAGTAATAAATAAAGGAATAAAATACTCTAGTATCAACAACAACTAATTTTCACAATAACTAATTTATTTGAAAATATGACTGGGATAGATAAGTGGCAGGTTGGGAAGTGATGGAGGAGTAGGGTAGAGTGTCTTAAATAAAGAATAAGTGTCAAAATCCACTTCAAAAAATAGTGAAACCCTATTTTATAGTAAAAAACTATGATATAGACATTTTGTGCAGTGCTAATGACCTTATGCAGGTGAAGAAGTGAAATTCTATATAGACCTTCACTCTATTTTGGGAAACCTATATCTGTGTGACAAAAATATATATCATCACCTATTCTTCACTTTGACTAATTTCACTATGAAACCCTGAGACTCCATGATTTTTAGGGTTTTTGATGAACACAAGTGGAAGGAGAGTGGCAGTAGTAGGGTAAGATAGGCATGATTTCAACACCCCAATGCTTAGTGTTTCCTACATACCAATACCTTGAAATGAGATCAAGTATGATGTAGTTATCCTAATCTAAGTGTTGGTGTAAGTGAGAGTGATGGTATTATATATGAGTATGAATTCCAATTTTAATGCTTTAAGTGTGAATTGATACTATAAAGTTGAGTAAAATTGAACTCTAGGCTATTGTAGATGGATGTATGTAGAAATAGGGATAAATATGGATTAATAACCTTATTTTGAACAATTCTTTTTGAGCTTGTTCATGATATTTTCCATCTATATGATAAATTAATTATATTTGTATTTATATATAGTTATAATGCTTATTGAGACATGAAATAAGTCTAGGCCAAACTTAATATTCTTTAGGAAGTGGAAATATATTTGTTAGGGGCAAGGGAAGCTAAAGGTCAATATCACTACCCCCTTTGCCTATAACATAATACATTATATAATAATGGGGATGTGTTATTGTTTAATTGGATGACACATGTGAAAAAGGATTGGGGATGCCTAGGTGATGGCTCCATGTACTCTTGGTATATCTTAGCATCAACTAGATGTCCATAGAATCTAGAAAATAATCAAAAGAAGCTATAAAATACATTTAGGCCTAAGCTAAGGATAGGTTGGTACTAAGTGACACTCATTACATTAAAATGCCATTTTATATGACTAAATTCTGCCCCCCATCCTTTATTCTATAAATGAAACAAAGTAAAATGACTAAGATAAAAGAAAGAGAAATGTACCTAGACTTACCTATGAGGTGAACCTATGAATGTGGGTTTGAGTCTATGAACTATGTTTCATTGCATGTCCTGGTGAATTCCTATGTGTGTGTAGATGGTGATCAAATAGTGAATAGATTAGACTGAGATGATGGCTTTTCCAATCCCCATATGTGGGTGGCTTAAGAATGCAAGCTGGCCTTGACTCTATCATTGCCCACCCATGTTTGGTGGATCATGATCTATGAATAACTTGGATTGTATTGATGTCTTATCCAACCCTATTATGTAGGTGAATCAATAACTCAACTATGTCATGAATCCATCATTTCCTACCCATGTGTAGTAGAATAAGTTGAAATTGAAACTGTGTGGTGTCATGAAGCTATAAAAGATGGCTCTAGGCCACTCAAGAACTTTGATATGAAAAATGGCTCAGGGGCCACTAGGGAATGCCAACCATTATATATGGAATGAGGCATTAATATGGTGTAATCCTAGTTCATATGGTGCCTAAAGTATACAACATGGAAAATGACATGGAGTTATCATTCCATCTAAGAAAACTAGTGTAAAATTGAGCATATAGAAATAATGTGTCATGCACATGCTCCCAATTCTGATATCTATGCATATGTATCTTATATTGAGTTATAGTAATTTATATCTATGCATATCTAAAATTTAAATGGGAGTGAGATCATGCCATGCATGATACCCCTAAACTGAGCAAACTTATGTAAGTCTATGTAAAAAATGAATATATACTAAATATATCTAATAATCTATGACTGAGATTTTACAAATCTATATTTTACATTTTTTATAATTTTAAAATTTTCTATTTTTGAGGCTAATGGAAAATAACATGGTAAGGTGGACTATAGTGTGTTGTGCTCTTGGTAATGTACTATGTTATTGTCCAAAAATTTTATTTCTAATAAAAAATAAGATTGATCTATGTATAATTGTATTTCACTATATTTTATTGAGTTTGATCTCTATTATATTTGTTTTCATGATAAAAATTATCTTTTGAGTGCACTAGTATATCTTGATCTATATGACAAACCTCTGTGAATGCCCCCTCTTTTGAGGGGAGTTGTTGAACCTCTATGTGTGAACTAAATTTATAAATTCTAATAAATTGAATAATTATGAAATATTAATTTAAGCTAAATTAAACCTAAGATAGAGAAAAAAACAAATAAAATAATAAGCACAAAATTATACTTCAAATATGCAAGTTTCCTCCATTGCAAATAAACTTTATTTTTTATTGCAAAATGTGGTTACTCACACTTCCAATTCAAATAAGAATGGGAAGTATTTTGGTGTAAAAAGAGTTTTGGATGATTTTATTTTATTTTATTTTATTGTAAATTGGATAACACTTCATTAACATAAGTTATGAATCTTTAAAATGAATGTTTTCAAGATTATTTGTAGTTTTTCGGAGGAAGATCCAATGATGGAAGATTATTTGGATTTATTAAATGATCCAAATAATCAACTGTGGATAATTATTCCTCATCCATGAGTATGAATACCATTTCAAATTTTTGAAATAAGTATGGTAATGATTAGGTGAATCAATAATAATGAGTCAAACTTCTTGACAACTCAGGGGATGACTCAAAAGAATTTTAGAAAGTTATGGAATGAGTCAACATGTGAGGGACAATAAGGTGAAATATGTTTTGATGAGGTGTTAAATATCAATTTTATATTTAAAATAAGTATTTAAAGTGTGAAAAATTGACTAATTTGACTTATTAAATTATTTAAATTTGGAGGGAGATGTGATAAATTATTTTAAGAATCATTAAATAGATTTTAAGTGCATTTCGACACTGAATGTAATTTAGGTTTCTACAATCTAAAATAACTATCCTAAAAATAAAAACTCATGTGTGTTATTTTTAAAATATATGATACCTATGTGATAAACCAATATAATTTGTATACATGACATCAGAATGTAAAAGAGATTAAGCATAAGCTGGAAATGTATGATGTATGTTAGATATAGCATTCACAATGTTGTCAAGATAGATATAAAAATTTAAGCATGTATATGAATAAAAAATATAAATATAATTTAAGTAACCTACTTGGGGGGATGGGGTATGATGTTTGTCAAGGCACCTAAGGAGGAAGGGCAGATGCATGAGATCTCTCATGGCATTGCAAACTAGATGTGAAAGTCACAAGAAACAAATAAGTTTCATGGACATGATGCATACATGAAATCATACATAAAAATAAATGAGGCATGAAAATTAAGACAAGAGGCTAAAATACAATGGACATGAGCACGTCACTGAATTTGAGAAAAGGAACACATACAAAAGACATGTCGAAATGTATGCATACGTAAAATAACACATAAGTTTGGCTTAGATCCACATGGAAGGATATGTTCAAATGTCTATATACATAATCAAGAATAATACACAAGGACATGAACACACGTCCAAAGTATAAAAGTAATGAAATGATAATGGCATATTCAAGTGCCCTTGAATAAATATAGAATCAAAGAGACACAATAAAATATAAATTAGTAAAGCTAGAAATGAAAGTATGTAATAATCATGTGGTACAAATTTATATAAGAACAAAGATGTACATAAGTTGATTCTATAGTATTAATAGTTGGAAAAAAAATATTGTAGTATAGGATGATCAATATCAAGATATAATCAGTGCTAAATATATGATATGGAGTATAAAACTATATAACCTATAAAATTCAAATTTGTGTGTATGATGTGCCCAATGTAATAATATATTACTGTTGAATCAATGTGTATGTGTATGTGCCCCCAATGGGTGGATAGTGCATCTCAACCTCATAATAAATATAATGCATCAAATGTTGTGTCCACAAACTAAAATTCTACTCAAACTAATAAAATTTTATTAAAAATGCTTAACCAAATGCATATATTTCAAACTAATAATTCAAATGAGATCATGCAAATGTAAAATCACCTTACAAATATTAAAAATAAACCCCACCATATTCAATGGGGAGAAAAAAAATCTTAATTCCCCCTCATGCCCCCTTATGGATTCCCATGGTAACCTCATACCAAAACCTCCATTTATCAATAAAACCATCAAATATTTATAAAATGAACCTCTAGTACCTCAAATATTTAGAATTAACATAGGAGGCATCACTCCCACCATTAATTATAATATATCTACAAATTTTTACCTCACATCTAAAAACATTTGACAATGTTTACAAAGATTGGGTTGAGCTTAATACTTTCTCTACCACTAAAACCTTAGCTAAAATTCCTTTTAGATGTGCTTTAGATTGAATAATTAATTTAAAAACCACTCCATCACTATCCTAGAAGACTTGGTCAATTCACTAGTCCAAGAATTCCAAATTAGTGATCTTCCTAAAAAAATAACTTAGCTCATTTTTATCAATTGTAAATAAATCAAAACTAAAATGACACAAGTTTTCATCAAATAATATAAAATTTTGTCTAAAAAATCTGATTATAATATGGTGGATGATAACCTCTTCCACTTATTTACTAATGCTCTTCACCTTGAATTATAATATCAAGTTAGGACCCTTTCTCTAATTTTTTTGGAAGAATCACTTGACCAAGCCAAATTCTAAGAGTTCCTCATGCATCAATTTAAACCTCCTCAATGTACAATGGGACCCCTTAATATAAATTATAATCATGATCCCACATTTTCCCAAAATAATCATACTAATGTGCACAAACCATTGTCATTACACAAAATTCAAAAACATCTTCCAAGACCTCTACCACGAGATCTTGACCCCACATGACCCATGAGATCATGGTATGATCCAAACAAACTTTGTTGGTTTCATATAATTTTGGACCATTCTCATGAGATTTGTAGACAATTAAGAAATATTTTTATGGATTTTATCCTTGTTAATAACTTTGATCCCAAATTGATTATAAAAAAATATTAAAAAGCTTATGACATATCACTTAAAGCTCATGAAACTCAAACTAAAAATCAATATTTAAACTAGGATAATGTTCATTTAGTTATCTAAAAGGATCCCCTTCCTAATCACCAAGACAACATTGAGAAACCTACCCCTACTAATAACAATATTGAAAGTATTATAGACCTTAAAACCAATGATAAAAATGTGGTTAATATGACTAATATGAGAAGATTAATTCCTTATATTGATTCAAACCCAAGACCTACAAATAAAACCTATTCAACATTTTTATTTATTAAAGATACTTTCCCATACCACCTCATAAAATTAGGGCATGATAAACTAATACCCATATAAGCACCATCCCCAACAACACAAATTGACCAAATATCTCATACCATAGATATAATTTCTAATCCTTCCCCAACTTACATACCTCAAGATAACATTTATAAAACTTTAAACTATATTTATTCCACTCAACCACAAGAAATAACTCAACAAACAATCAAATTATCTAAGGGAAATCAACCTACTTGTAACTAACCTAAACCAACCATACTTTGTCAACATAAGTTTCACTTCACATCCAACCTCCCTTAAGAGGATATATTGCAATAATATGTACCCCTATCTAACAATACTATCATGGGTTATGATGAATGGAATTCTATTATCAAACTTTACCATTTCACATCTCAAATTCCTTACTTATAACTAATGTGAACTTATTCCCACCATCATAATCACCTAATGAAATTATTGTTTGAAATTAACATCCCTCATCATAAAATTGTAGGTCAAGAAGCTACCTTATCTAGATATGAAGATAACATACGGTAATAATGTGAGGAGATGTCCATCCATGTTGATGAAACAATGGACTCTTCCTCTCACTTAATTTTCTTATCTCTTATATGATTCCCAATGATATATTTATTCATGCAAATTATCCTCCTTTATTCATTATAATTTAAATAAGTGATATCCAAGATAAACATGATTTAATTCATGAAGGTTTAGGAACTTTTGTTGCCTCCCCTGAATATATTAAAACACTTGGATACTTTGAATTCTAACTTTAAATCCACATGTAGTACATGCCAAGATTTTATATAAGATAAATTCCTCCTCTATGTTGTGTTTGGATTCCCATTACCATTCGTCAATTACCATTCATATGAAATTCATTATATTTAACTTTCCACTCTCTTTTAATATCTTACTCAATTGACCTTGGACTCATCATATGAGATCAGTTGATTCATGTGCATGACAATGTGTCAAATTTAATTATAATAGTGATATCTACAAGCTTTAAGGGGACAAAAAAACTTGAAATTTTGAAAATTTCCAAGAACAAGGTGTCTTTAAAATAGCTACCCTTGAACCCTTGCCTAACATTCTGTTTTGAGAATCCCAATTCTTTAATTATCCTATCAACTATAGGAGAGGTTATAGTGGTCATCTAGAATTAATTGGAAATATTCCACCTAACTTCTTTGACTCTAATGATGATTATGAACTAGGTGAGATAAGCTTAAATATCAAAACATCTGATCTCTCCCCTCACATCATCTCTCAACTTCCTCCTTTTCAACCTTGTTCTCATCATAAACTTCCTAATGACATACCAATTACTTTAACCAAAACAAAACATTCCATTCACCATATTTCCTTGACCAATAAAATAGCTCAAAATTATACTACTGACTTACATACACTTTATTAAGATGATGATTATTCTTTAGATGATCCATTTCTAGTTAGACTCATCCAAACTAGAAATGTTGAGGTTTTTAGATATCACTTTTATTTATTTCAGTCTTTTCTTTATTTTTCTACCATTCCTTATTTTATATTACCTAATATTAATCTTTCAAATATTTTAATAGGTTAGAGATGGAACACTCACATATTATGCCTCTAGACATAGCATATCCTCTTAGGAGTATGCTCATGGATCATGCCATGATAGGACCCTATCTTTATACCTAATATCATGACCCCTATAGTAAACTTCCTCCACATATGTTAGCCACTACACATCTAGATTTACCTATAGATGAGTCTTATTGAGATATTAATAACATTATTGGTCATTGGAATAGAGATTCTCATCTATATCAATAGTTGTAGGCTTCCTCCTTTACCTCGTCAACTATTATACCTCCATAGTCTATTAATAAATGTTTTTGTTTATTTCATGGAATAAATAATGATTCCTCTACCCATTAACAAAATCTTAGGTAATACATGACACATTGCAACTAGTTATTGCATAGCCCAAATATAAGACTATACCTCTTCCCAAGCCACTTCTTGAGTACATCCCTAAATATAGGGAAGTTTATTTTCTTTGGCATCAATTTTATACCCATCATATTTATCAATACTAAGTGATTCAATATCATCTTTGGGATTTCCTATAGTCTACACCAATGCTAGTTTTTCCTCCTAATATAGGTCACCCACTCACAAAGTCTCTTCCTTCTCTGTCAGTTATACCTCCTCCTATATCTACAAATACCATTTACATTGAGATAATTATTCCTCAAATCGATTATCCCACACATGATATACCCCATGAGAGTTACTCTTCTCCTTCAACACCTAAATTTTTGGTATAGATGATATGAAGGAAGTCTTTTGATAACTTTCTATGAATATTCATGAGACTCTGACTAATATCAGAATTTAGCTTCATAGATATGTATTAGATGTTATGGATAACATTTGTGGTCAGATATATCATTATTTATGAACATGGCATGGTGTTTTCTCACATTATTTATAATTTTATTTTATGATTTGGATTGGATTGATGATTAATTTATATATCTTATATTTTTGACTATTTTTCAAACATGAATTCACTTATTTATTTTTCATGAACCATTATATTATGCTTTATGTATTTCACATGGTTTCATTATTTTTTCATTTATCTCTTATCTCTTATTCTTATTATTTTCATGGATTCAAACTTATGCTTATGGTTTCAATTATTTCACATAGATTCATTTATTTTCTTTTTGATGTTTATTTACTATCTTTCACACTCAAATAAAGATAATTCTTATTGTGACTTGTTTATACAACCCTCATTCCCTTAGTATTTTATATTTACCATATGATCAGTTAACAAACAAGACTTCTCATTGTAATAATTATTCACACTAATCTATTTGATCTCCCTTCTTCCCTTATTTCCTTTCACTTAATAATCATACATACAATTGAAATTTGAGATCACATACTAGTTCATAGGCAAGACTAATTTGTTTGGTCAGTCATATCTCTAGTTACTTAGTCTCTTATAACTAAAGTATAAATCCTATATGTTTATAAATGTTATCACTCATGTTGGTTATTCCAAGTCCATATGGAGGAGCAAGCACAAAATCCATAAAATGTTTAAAAGACAAATCATTTAAACAAAAGGAAATGATTCAAAAGGCAAAATATGATTCAAAAGTCTAATCACACCAAAAGATATAATTCATAACACACCTCTTATTTATAATCAAATATAAAAATCCATAGTTGGTATAATAATAGAGTTGAGGTCCATTGGGGTGTGGTAGTCCAATATATTGGGATAGGAAAACAAAAAAAATTCTATAGTGCTACCTACTTTATCACACAAGTACCTAATTTTCATAGTAGATCAATGAATTTGTAAGAGGTCCTAAGGAATGGGGAACATGTTGTGGGAAGGTAGATATATTTTAGTTTCCTTGTTTATATAGCCTTATTGAGTTGATCTTAGTTTTCCACCTATTTGCCTATACATCTTTGTGCTTATTGTGAGTAGATATCCTTTGTATTTTTATGGTCACTAGAATCTTAGTGTCTTTCCTTGTTACCTAGTATGCCTCATTTTTACTAATGTGTTCTCATAAATGCCTATGCCATACTTTTTACACTACCTATTTAATTACAACAATCCTAATATTTCCCCTTAATGAATATTTTTTTGTTAACTGATAATACCCCCAAGGTTTTCTCTTGGTGAGTTGCATTGTGAGACCTTAGATAGGACTAGGCATTCCTCACAAATTACCACATTAAACCCATTTAATATGTTCCCAAGGTTATACCCACTTAATTGGTGTTCCCTTTGTGAATTGTAGTGTAAGCCCTTGGATAGCATTAGGCTTTCCTCACAACATATTCCAATAAAAACTTCATACTATGACCACGTCACAATAAAATTGCATGCTTCAAAGTTGAGCTAATTTGTGTTACATTATGATTTACACAACATTTACATACTTCCCATATTGATTTAGTATGTTTTATGCTTAATTTTTAAACACTTCACATTTATATTCTTATTTTCTAATTGTGTGTATGTTTACAATCATTTTATTAAATTTCTCATACTTACCATCTTGATCTAGTATGATTAATTTGATTTATACTTACATTTTGTTTGTCTTTTAATACTAGAAAATCCTAATTTAGTATAATTAATTAACTTTATTATTTTTTTGTATTTATACCATTCATTTAAACATGTTTACCACTTTATTAGAAATAGTCATACTTCCCAACTTGATCTAGTATGAATTATATTTGTTTTAATTTGGTGCAATTTTTATTTATAAATGTTTTGAAACACTTGTTACCTTTTATTTTTCCATATTGGTTTATTATATTTATTCATATTTTTTTTACACATTTCCCATTATGATATAGTGTGTATTACATTTTATGATTATATATACATTTCCAAATCATTTGATTTTATTTTTAACCATGTGTGTGTATTACATAATGCTAAAAAACAAAAAATGCATAACATATTTCCAATAACATATATAAAAAATGTAAAATACATGTTCTAGAATGGAAATACATCCATACATCCATTAATAATATCAATACAACTCATTAATAAATTTTCATATAAATATATATAACATGGGGTTGATAAAATATAATACAAATATAAAATATAATAGATACAACTTTAAAGATGTGCTCCATCATGTCTATTATGTGGCTGAGCCACACTACCCATAAATGTTTGTGACTAACCCCTCTGAATGATGCATTGTAATGAGGTAATCTAGGATATCAAACCATTGACTTGTTCTTGTAGATTGTACACCTGGTCTTTCACACATTAAAGATATATAATAGTCACCATATGGGTGGCCTTCTCCTATGCTAATGCCTTCTAGGATTGAGTCTCTCCCTCTCCTACTCTTGAAGGTAGTTTTAATCCATCTTCTCATGATTTTAACTATCGAGAAGACTCCCCAACCAATCTAAACTAACTAACATAAACTGGGGTAGATGGTACCACAAGATCTACCAAATTAAATGGCTCATAATGTGATAGGAACCCATCTAAAACATCATGGTGTGTGACCACAATTATATCTCCCCATTTGATTTCCTCTATAATAGTCCCTAAAAAATAAAAATAAAATATACATCAGATATCATGTTTATATAAATCAAGTCATCTATTTAAAACAAGTACATAAACAATAATACAACTAGTTATCTATGTCAAAAACTTAAAGCATTTCTTACCAGTGCTAAGGTCACCAAACATACTCTCCCCATTAGCCCAACCATTTAGCACATCCTTTGTAGGCTTCCCTCATGTAAGTGAAAAGCTTGTAGTCACCACCTATGCCTATTATAGTTTTCTCCTTAGATGTCTCTCTATGGATTAGATGTATCTAACCTCCAATGTGGAATCTCCATGTGTGACTATTAGTTCCCATGTCCCCTTCTAATGGTGCCTCTATATCCTATGTGTTATTTATGGCCACTATCATCCCTAATGTTTTTCTATTTCCTCCTCACCTCATCATCACAATCTATGTCCAAAAATATAAAATACTCTACCTTGGGCCTTGTCTCCCCCTACTATTGTACATAACCTACCCATGGTTTCACTCATATAGGCCTAATGGTAGGTATCTCTACAATCACCCCTATACCTCCTCTACCTCTTGTCTCTCTATCATGTCATTCCTAATAAATAAGCACTACTAGGGGAGCTATAAAATGTGGTATACCTATTTATCTAGGTACATGAGCTAGTTGATGTGGTTCCACCCTTGAAGTATAATGTAATGTGATCTTAATATCCACTAATCTTGTAGCACTAGTATCCCAACTCATTAAACTAGTCATAATATCAATGTATGGATGGAATACTATCTACCCTTATATAACTATATATAAATAAAGGACATGGGGAATGACATGCACTACATGATACTACCTCCATCACACCACCTAAGGTATCCTATCACTCATCACATGGGTAAACCAAGCTAGTTGATACATAGGAAACCTCTCATAAATCCTATCACTAAATAAAATGATAGGGCCCATAGTATTTTACCCCTGGGTCACCATGCCATACATATCATGCATGAGTTATACCAAAATGATAGAAATGAGATCATATAGAGAACTATGCTCTAGTATGGACTAATACAAGGATACCACCTATAGTGGTACCTTCTCATTTGACTTGTGACACAACACAAATGCTTTCAAAATTCCTATCATGGCCTTTTAGATATATGGAATGGTTGATATATACACATAAAACAATCTAACCTACAACTTAGATTAAATAATATCTAAGACTATTTCCAAAATTTCTAGGTCTTTTGTCTCATATTCTACTTATAATGAATCACATATGACATGAGTCATAATAATGGGAAGTATAAACAAGGCATGGACATCCTCCAAGGTGATGCCCACATCTATTGTATCCCCCTCCACCTAATGAAATGTATTGATCAATCATTCTCATGCTCCTAGGAATATGATGACTAGATTAACACTAAGAAAGATTCTCCTCATCTCCATGATGCCCCCATATCCGAAGGAAACTAGTCTATCTTGATTCATATCTAACAATCACTCTAGCAAATATGGTATCCATGATGCATCAACTAGATATTAAAATATCTATCATCATTTAAAAATATTAAAAAACATAGAATGTATTAGATATCAATGTAAAAATGATAAAATACATTCTTAAAATTCTTAAAATACTAAAAAATAACTACTTCATTAGCCTATTTTTCCTATTTTATTATTTTCTCACCTCTTTCCTACATAGTTAGTCCTTTTGATACTAAATTGGCCCTATCACCTCTTTTCCATACTAAGTCATCCCTCTACTACATAACCAGTCCATTCCTATAAATAAAATCAACCTTATTGATACTAAATTAGCCCTTTCCCATATTTTTCATTATAAATTTTCCCCTTCCATGTAGTCAACCCCATTTAATAGACTATACCATCCCCTTACTATATACTGCATCAAGAAAAATGTACTAAGTTCACCATGTCTTTCTTTTCAACCAAGTCATGCCTCTACTACACATTCAACCACCCCAAACAATACTAAGTCAATCCTCTACTATGTAATTGGCCTCCTTATTTCCTCTTGTATTTTCTAATTGAGTCAACAAGGCTGACTCTATTTAAAATTTGAGGTGACTTTTCAACCATTTAATGGTCTGATTCTTTCCTACCCATTACCCATTTTGTTCCTAGTTTACCTAAAAATTTCCTAGGGAAATTTTTAGTATCTACATTTCATCTAACACCTTCCTTTCTTATCTTGCTTAATTTTAATTAAAATTTCCAAAAAAATTGAAATTAATACATCAGTAACCTAAGTTATATTGGCTATGACCACTAGGCATACTCTATGTCATAGCTATTGTCTCTTTACTATGGTCACTCTCTAGGTTTAACTAGGTCTCTCAAATTATTATTTTCTCAAAATAGTAAAAATTAAAAATGAACTATTTTTCACCCTATTTATATTTACTATTCAAAATTATTTACCTATTAATTATTCACTTTCATATTCCATTTTTTTTTCCATAACTTTATTTCTACTAGATCTTTTTATGAACTGAAATATATTCTAAAATACTATAATCATAGAGAATTATTACACATATTACATGTATATTTTTCAAAAATATTAAATTTTCACTTATTTATAGGTTTAATTAATGTTCCCTACATTGGACACATTCACATTTCTCTCACTTTATTCCTAATCTACAACATTAAGGTAAGTAAGGGTATGTATTTTTTTAAATTTTATCCTTTCATTTAACTTATTCAATTCTTATTGAAACTTACCTTGCTTAGCATTGTGTATTGTTATGTTCTTTTCCCAAAGCACTATCCCATGTTAAAACTATGTGAAATATGATGAGCTTTGAGTTGGGCATATGTATACACACAATATTTTTAAACTTTATCAATTACTAATGCTTTCTCTCTTGTAAGAACCCATAAAGACTAAATATCTTTGAGTGCACTCATTAAAGAGTGTATCGAGAAAGGGGTGGGAATACCATTGGTAATTTATAATATTATTTTTCCCTATACCACTACTTCAAAAAAAAACAAACCTCTCCTATATGTTTCCCTAAGATTTGACACCTCCCTTACACACTCCTCCAAGTAATTCATCACCCCAAATAACCCCTACCTAAGCAAAAATATATTTTTATCACCCAACAAACATAGTCAAATGGGCTGACCTATTTTTAGAAATGAGCATATTATGAGACTAAGCTAGTCCATACATCATGGTCCAGGACCAACTTCTTTATTTCTTAAAAAATTGAGTCGATCATGCTGATTGTGTTGGCTAAAACTTCAAAAGGGTTTAGGGTTAAATCTGGATATATTTCACCATTTTCATTATAGAGAGATAAATATAATAATTTGTGCATCTGATTATCCACCATTATAATTTAGGAATCATTAATTGAGGTTTTTTTTTCCAATTTTGGCCTACATACAAAGCTTTGCCTAGATGGATCAATGTTCTATAAGTCCTGGTATGGAGTAAGAAACTAGGTAGAGTCTTGATTAAGAAGTAGGTATAGAAACATAGTCAAAGCATTAAAAGTAAAAGGGTCCATTATGTTTCCATGGTGTTCATGGAATTTATTGAGAATATATTAGGTTTTCTCAAAGTATCATTAGTTCATTAGAGCTTTGAATGGATAAAAATGACTTGCACAAGTTTAGAGACCCTCATAACACATCACACATAAATGAAAAGGTCAATTTGGTTGTGTATTTTATATGTATGCTTAGGAATACTATCAAAACCAAAGGATCACATGGATATAAATTTTTTTCATGCCAATAATATCCCTTTCAAATTTGGTATCTTGATGAGTTGTCTATCTCAAGATATAACCCTTCACATTTGAACTAGCAGAAAGGGACATGCATAAGGAGATAAATTTAAAACCATAAGAAATAGTTTATTTAATTCAAAAGCTTCAAAGGATCTTGATAA
>JARHVA010001664.1:790000-860000 GCA_037957365.1 Torreya grandis
AAAAATACAAATAATTTCATCTTACATATCTAAACACTTAGAAATTAAAATTTGTAATTATTTCTTCTCGGCCTCATCAAATTAGTTATCAAATTCTACTATTATAGATTGGAATGTAGAAAAATAAAAAGTTATATATTTTGAACCTTTGAAGAAATTAAATATAATAAATATTTTAGGAATAAAATAATGAGTTAGATCTGAGATTTTGAATTTAATCATTGAGCACAAAAAATAGAAGAATAAAAACCTAGAGAGCACTAAGGCTAGGGTTTGGGCACCATTCAAAGTAAGTTAGGTTCACCAAATGATCTATATTTTTTAGGATTATGGAATTTAAACCTATCTTGATAAAGAGTTGAGTAATAAATCAATAAATAAAATAATATAGTATCAATAGCCATTCATTTTCAAAATAATTTATTTATTTTAATATTTTATAAATACAAATTAATAGAAAAGTTGTACTTAGCTATAAAATATGAATTAGATAGATAAGTGGTAGGAATGGAAGTGATGAAGGAGTAGGGAAGAGTGTCATAAACAAATATTAGGTGTTAGAACCCTCTTAAAAAAATAGTGCATCCCTCTTTTCTAGTAGTGCATTGCACAATATACCTTTGGTGTAGTTTTAATGACCCTGTGTAGCTGAAGTAGTGAAATTATGGGTAGACCTTCACTCTATTTTGGGAATCATATATTTGTGTGATTAAGATCTTGATCATTTCTTATTTTTCACTTTGAAATTTTCACTATGAAACCTTAAGCCTCCATACTTGCTAGGGTTTTTGATGAACACAAGTGGAAGGAAAATGGCATTAATAGGGTATGCTGGGAATGACCTTAACACCACATATTTTTAGCATTTCATACATATCAATACCTTGGAATGGGATCAATCCTAATGTATTTCTCCCAATCTAAGATCTAGTGTAAGCGAGAGTGATGGTAGTATGCCTGAATATGAATGCCACGTTAAATTGTCTGAGTGTGAATTGAGACTTGAAACATGAGTAAAACTAAGCTCTAGGTTATTTTAGATGGATGTATATATAAATAGGGCTAAATAGGGATTAATAATATTGATTTTCATAATTTTTTTGATCTTGTTCATGAGAATTTACATATATCTAATGAATGAATGAGAGTGGTCTTTATATAGTGTTTTGATGCTTGTCAAAACATGAAATGAGTCTAGGACAACCTTAAGATGCTTCAAGAACTGGAAATATATCTATTAGGGGAAAGATAAGCTAAAGTTCAATAACACTACCCCCTTTATCAATAGTGTATTATGTTAAAGACTAATGAGGTCACATTATTATCTAGGTGGATGGCACATGTGACAAAGGATTGGGGATTCCTAGGTGATGGATCAATATAACTCTTGGTATATTTGGACATGGGCTAAATGCACATAGAAGTTAGAAAATGATCCAAAGAGGCCCTAAGATAGGTATAGGGTTAAGCTAAGGATAAGGTGGTCTCAATTGATAGGCATTGCATTAAAATGATATTTTATATGACTATAATTTTCAAAGTGGGGAATTGACTTTATGGTGGCCATAAATATCAAATAATCCATGGGACACAAATTCATACTTATGACAACTAATTATTACATGCATTGGACTAAAGATAAAGCATTTAAAAATTACACAACTGATGTGGTGATTAGCTTCCTTGAGGTTTACATTATAACAAGGTTTGGTATTCATTTATTCTAGTATGTGAAAAAGGGCTTACTTTATCCTCATTGTAATTTACTAAGTGGGCTTATGAAAACTAAGTAATTCTCAAATTTTTGTCCAATTTCTACCCACAAGGTAATGTTTTAGTTGAATCAACTTACAATAATTGGATGGATATGATCATTAGATTATTGGAGATAAATATTAAGCACTAGAATATTATTCTAAATTTTACATTATGGGATGACAGGAATAGGATCAAGTCTTCATTATTCACTTCCCCTTACCATCTAGTATGGCCAAAACCTAGTCTTCCCCATAAATTTTAGAATTTTGACCTTGATATTCATCATAACTTCCTAGGGGTTGATAACAAGATAGAGGATCACCACATGAGCCTAATATATATAGAATAAATGTGTGATGCATATAGTTTAGTAATAATCAAGGAGATTTAAAATTCTAGTTTGACAAGCCAAAATAAAGGCCTTTCATATTTATGATTTAGTCCTGCTTTAGGACAAGGCCCATGAAAGGAATGGTCAATGTGGAATGTTTGATTCCCTTTGGCTAGGGCCGTTCCAAATCTATAAAATCCTGGGTGAAAATAATTTTCACCTAAGGTGTCTAAGTAGTGAGGATCTTCTATTTCATGTCAAGTGATAATTCCTCAAGCACTATTTCCAATATTGAATTGGCTTGGATTAATTTTCTAAATAATTTCCCTTTTGATTCCTTACTTTCCCTTCTTTCTTGTTTTTGTTTTCTATTTTTTTGTTTTGTTTGGGTCTAATTTTCTTATTTGTTTTTATTTTTCCATTATTGGACCTATTCCTAACCATTTTGTCATATGGCTCATTTTTTAAAATTTCATGGTGAAGAGTGACATGCCTGGAAGTAAGTGGCACAAATGATATTTTGATGTGTGATTACTTTGAGTTTTGTGGCATTAAATGTAGTATTCAACTTAATTCTAAAATATTTTTTTTGTGTTTTTAATAATTTTGTGTTTTATAAGTTGGGAATGGGCTATCTAATTTAGGAAGACCTTCTCTCAAAACCTGTCATAAATGACACATTAATGTTTTTTGAAATTACCTAGATGAAACTATAACAACCAAGGTGTAAAGATGATAAATATTAATTTCTTCTATTCATTTACCATGGTGGTCCCCAACCTAAGATTGAAATGCTTAATAAAATTAAGAAAAAATAAATGAGAAAAGAAAAGAAAAGAAAATTTAGAAAACTTAGTCCTTGATGACTCAAGAAACCTCTAATAGGGTTATAAATACCTAGTTGTTAGTAGATCAAGGTTATATGTGGGACCAAATGCAACTATTTTGGGGATATATATTCCTAGATAGTAGCAAATCAATGTCTAGGTATTCATTTCAAGGTATAATTCACTAGATGGATGACCCTAACTATAACACTTAGTCCTTGTAAGTTAGAGAAATGAAATTAATACACAAGCACACACTCTTCAAAGAAATTAATTGAATTAGGTCTTATAGTATATCCCCTAATTGATTTTGAATAAGCTATTTTATGTTACAAACATAAGGATAAGCCAAAGATTTTAGGTTCTAGATAGGGTTTCATTGTTCCAAAATCCTCTAGAATATTTTTGAGTAGAGTGACCATTTTTTGTTACTTGCATAACATGCCTTAATTTATTCACAAAATTAAGAAACCTCTTTTTCTCTAGAGTGTAGTCTTATAGGTTTTTTTCAAGGTTTGGGTTTGTTTTTCTTATATAATATTTTGAATGGGAGAGTCCTTGAAGAAATACAATCCTAATGTTCTAATTGTTTTACCCTATAGGCCAAGTCTAAGTTAAAAGATGTCAATACACTAGGTATGGGAGATTATATTTGAAGATTCTTTGGCACAACTATATAAAATTTTGACTAATTTGATAAGTCTTGGTTTGTCATGAATCATGTTTTTGATTGAATTAGGGTTCCCTTTTTTTAATACCATTTCACCTCAACTATATTTGGGTCTCATTTTCTCCTTTTAGATTAGTTTGATTGTGTGTTTTCATGGTATTTTTTTAATACATTCATGTTTGTATTTGATTTTAAAATAATAAAATTGGCTAAATGTTCTTAAAAATATCATTTTTGATTTGGTCATTTCCTAGTTGATGGCCTAGTTGTGGTTTTAAGTACGCAAAAGGGTTAATTCATTCGTGGGTTATTTCTTTGGGACTTAGTTGTTTCATTTCAAAATTTATATTTCAAAATCAAATAGCTAAATTTTTTTTCATAGACTAAAAAACTTATAAATCTTTCCCGTGAATCCATAGGTAAGCCATATTATGTCACTTGTCATTTTATCACTTCCCCAGGTCTCTTTTTCCTTAGTCTTTTATTTGGTCCTTTTGGGTAACTAGGATTGTGCCATGTGGATGATCTCATTTTACTAATTCCAAGGGTACCATAAATTTGTTGACCTAAATATAAATCTCTAATCAACTAATATATTTAAGAGTATCATAATCCTAGTGACTCACCCCATAATACTTTCTAGATTCATGAGCCTAGCCACTCAACCTTCTAGATATAATAGATCATGACATATGGCATTATTATATTTCTTTACAACCTAGGTGCCTCCTTAATTTCCTTAATAGACCCTAAACCCCTAGATGCATGAGATCATTCCATGTGGTCTGATCCCATTTCTCAACCCCCCAAGGTAGTATATATACTTTTTTAATATAGTTGAGCCCCTTATATGCATATAATCATGACACATGGAATGATCCCATTTATTCAAGACCCTAAGGTCATCATCATGTTTATGTTCCTTCTAGGTGATTGAGATCTTAATAAGTGTCAAGATATTATTTCACCAAGAGTGTGAAGGTCATCATTATAAGTAAGAATCAGGTTAGACCTCAAGTAAGAATAACAATTACCATGTGCCATGGACTATAATATAAATAACATGATGGCACACACATCATCATTTTATGGATATTTACCTATCAAAACCATCAAATCTAAGATTATACTCAAGAGTTAGCAAATTTTGAGTTATTTTAGAGTCTCATTTTTCTACTTTTATTGGTGATAATTTGACCTATATTTTGATCATTTCAAATTTCATGAGCTAATAATTTTATGTATTTTTAATTTTGAAACTAATCATCATGTTTATATCAATTAAGGGATTGAATTATAAATGGGTTTATTTTCTCATCAATTTTAACCTATGTTTATCCTATTTTGAGTAAAAATTTATTGATTTTTTATTTTTTCCTATATGTGCCTTCTAGATGAATGAGATCTTGATAAGTGTCAAGATCTCATTTAACCAAGAGTGTGCAGGTCATTAGTATAAGTAAGAATCAAGTTAGACATTGAGTAAGCATAATAGATGCAACATGATATGGAATACCATATGGATAACATGATCGTACACACATCATCATTTTAAGAGCATAAATTTTATGGCTATTTATCTATCAAAACCATTAGATATGAGACTATACTCAAGAGTTAGAAATTTATCAAGTTCTTTTAGAGTCTCATTTTGATACTTTTCTTAGTGCTAATTGGACCTATATTTTAATCATTTTAAAGTAAATGACATAATAATTTTATTTATTTTTATTTTTTAAACTTATCATAATCCTTATATCAATTTAAAGATTGAATTATAAATTAGTTTCTTTTCTTATCAATTTTAACCTATCATTGTCCTCATTTGACTAAAACTTAGTTGATTGTTTATTTTTTAATATCTTTGTGATGACTAATTTTATTTAATTGAATTGATATAAATATGTTTATATCTTAGTTTTTATCATTTAAATTTATTTATTAGATCAATTATGTTATTGATGAAATCCCATTTTTCAATTGTTAAATGTTAATGGATTTGCCTTGGTAATTTTGATTGAATATAAAGATATGGACTCTAATAATTAGTTTTAATTTTGAAAATATAACAACTAATTTTTACCTATAGGCCTAAATTCAACTATGAAACACCACTTGTACAAATCTTTTAGCTTTGCTCCTCCAAAATATATTAGACAAAGAGTAAGGACCTTCCACCTTTTAGGTGCCCAAGATCATGCCATGTAGCATAATCCCACTTTTTTGGGACCTTAGGATGATAAAAACAAACTAGATACACATATGACCTCCTGAGTGAAAAAAATGATACCATATGTCATCATCCTAATTATCCACACCTCAAAATTGAATGAAAGTAGTACAATAAGGACAAGACTTGGAAAGTCCTCAGGATCATGCCATGGGGCATGATTTTAGGGATCCATAGTAGTCAAAACATGGAAGATAGGATGAGGAACTATATATATTTGATTAAATGGGATATCTTTAGATATTAGGATCTTATTTCATCATGACAATTAAAAATTCAAGGCAAGCAAGATCCCCCATCAATAGAGAATTAGAGATAAGTTGACACATAGTGCAACTCAAGCATATAATTAACATGATAAATCTTCCTAAGTAGCATGGAGTGGATGTATGGAACCCCTATGTCATCATGACTCTTTCTTAGATATATTTTCATCAAGTTAGCTTTATTTAATTAAAAACACAAAACAAATGAAACATGCTGGAGCCTAAGACATTATGAGCATACAAATTTTACCAAATAATGTATAAGATTCAAATAAAAATCATGAATAAATTCATTATAAGTGTGTTTAAATATGATGTAGCTTAGATTTATAATCAAAATATTTTTATCAATGCCAATTATGTTGAGACATCTCTAATAAAAATATAATGCACAAGGGGACTCAAGAGATTGTCATCACTTCACTATATATCTTGAGAATTTTAATTTTAATTCAATAAGGTTTATTTATAATTATTTAAGATCAATGAGGACCCTTCATATTGAAATAAATATGATAGTTTCAAAATAATCCTTAATAGTACACATGGATCACTAATGTGATGCCTTCATCTTACTCAAGATGAAGGGTGGAGGATGATATTTAAAAATATAAAAGGAAGATTCATATTATCCCTTTATTTTATTTCCAAACTAAGGGTGGAGTATTATCTTTGAAAAAATAAAATAAGGACTAATATAAATCCTTCATCTTATTTCCAATATGAAGGGTGGAGGATTTTCTTCATAATATCTTTGTGAGAGTCATTTTCTTCCCTTCATATTTTTTTGAATATGAAGGGTGGAGAATCATTCCAAATAAATCACATGGATAATAAATGTAGGCCCTTCATCTTGTTTCCAAGATTAAAGGTTGAGAATGATCCCCTAAAATATCTCACAAGATTCATTTTGGGCCCTTCATCTTGTCTCCAAGATGAAGGGTGGAGAGTTATCTTATATATTAATTCATTTAGTAAAATTATTGGCTCATAAAGGAATATTATATAAGATCTTAAGATTATTTTTGTAATGAAGATGCATTTTTGAAGGAAAAGGAGGAATTAGTAATTTAAAGGAAATTATAATTCCATTTGCATAGAATTATAATTAGAAGAATGATTAATTCAATTAATAAAAGATCAAATTAATTAATATAATTTGGAGAATTTGTTTAAAATAATGATTTATATAAGGTTAATTGATTGTATTAATTTATTGGTGAAGGGGAATTAGTGAATTGATCAAATAAAAATAATTGAATAGATAAATTAACTAGAATGATAATAATTGACCATATAAATTGACTAGAATTATAATTGAATAGATAAATTGACTAGAATGATGATTGAAAAGATATAATACGATGAATTATCCCACCTAGGAATGCCTAAGGTGAATTCAATCTCATATGTTAAGTGAATAGATGAATTTAAACTAGATTAGAAAAATTACTGAAATGATAAAAATAAAATAATTGACCAGATAAAATGACCATAATGATAATTGAATAGATCTAATATAGTGAATTATCCCACCTAAATATGCTCCAAAGTGAATGCAAACTCATATTTTAGATGAATAGATAAATTCAGAGTAATTTGTTTACATTTGGAAAAAGTCATTCCATTTTGTATTTTTGACACAAAAGTGATAAAAATGGATTGCCTACATTTTTCATTATTTTAGAATGTGTTATGATATGTAGATGAATAAATGTATTTTCAAAGAATGAAAAAGTTTTTAAAATGATCATAGAAAAAAATTAACGGATGTTAGTTTTATTGAATTTGTTGAATTTAATAGCAAGTTGGTTCAAACAATTCCCAAAGTAGTGCTTGGTAAACCTTAGATGCCCCTTAAGAGGAGAGTCAATAAAATTTTGGATGAGTGCACCCACAAAATTAATAATTGAGCATATAGAAATCCATGAATCTTATTTTTATCTCATGTGATGTTTATTTTATGTCATGAACCTGGACACTTTTCATGTTAAAAAATTTGTTTCATGACTCAGTTAATGAGTGTTTAATGGATTATTGGTTGATATTACTATTTTGATTCAGTAGTTTACATGTGTTGAAATATTGACGTGATTATTATGAGTTTTAGTCAAATTATCTTTGGTTTTAGTTGTATGTTGAGACCCTTTTGTTTCATCTTATTATTGATGATATTGTGAACCTTGTAGTGACATTTGATTATTAAATGCTTTATGAATTATGTTTCATGAATTTAAAATATAATTATTTTTCATTTATTTTAGTTGCATACTTAGTGCATTCATTATGATTTTCTCATTTATATATTGTTGATGGTATTTTTTGTGACTGTGAGGATTGGTGCTCATGAGCTAGGTTGATTTTGGGTTTCAATAGAGAGGCATGGTGAAAGGGGAAAATGATAATATTATTAGCTATGGAAATAGTCTGAGCCTTTATTTATTTCTATGTTGTTATTTGATTTTTTATACTAGCTTTAGTTATTGGTTTTTATGTCGATCATCTACTTGTGCTTGGATTCTTGATTTCCATTCATGTTTTATTTTGTTTGATTTCAAATCATTATGAGTCAAGTTTTTGGTGGTGGAAAATTTAATTGATTCATATCCATACTTATGACTTATCTACATATTATGAGGATTATATTTCATTGACATTATTTATTTCTAACTCATAAAAAGTTATGCCCTTATTGATGGCCAATGACTATTGGATTTAAAAGATTTTAATATATCTATTTGAGTCCTTATGTTTTCACATTTATCTTAATTATTTTATGAAAATGTCTTACATTAAAGTTTAATGTTTTTGAGGGCATGGTTTATGATCATAAATCTAGTCTTTTTGGAGTAGACCCTATAGTATCCAATAAGACATGAACCACTTTGGAATCTTGGTGTCATTTCATGTTTATTTGATCTTAGCCTTTGGATAGACTAGGAACAGGCCACGACCCACCATGGATATGTCTTGGATTTGGAAATTCAAGGCATAAATTATAGTCTTTCAAATTTTTTTCATTCTCTCAAGGTAATTAGGTTGAGATCCTTCCCTTTGGATTATATGGATTTTTTTCCATTTTGTGTCATTTTAGAAACCCTAGTATGGGTAAAATCTTTCAAATTTTTGGCCTATGGCCACCATGAGGAATTTAGAGGAAATTAATAGCCATTATGGGTAAAGGCTTTCATAGGAACTTCAATTAGAGTTATGGTTCAATGTCTTAGATATGAGGGAGATATTTTTGGAAGCACAACCATTGGAGGGTGAATCAGTGTGAAAACTCTTATTTAAATTACATATGTCATCCATTTAATCATTCAAATAGATTTAGAGATATAGCAATGCATAATCAATCATTCATATGAGCATGAACTAGGAACATAACACATGAACACATGATATATATGGTAAAACCTCATGGGGGATAAAACCCACTGATAAACCACTTGGACTATAGTCTTATAAAAAATTAATCAAAATTTAATGAGTCACTAACCCCATAAGGATAACCAACCCCTCACTAGTTAAGACCAACTCAACTAGTCCTTTAATAAGCACCAACTTGTAAGGAGGCACCAACCCCATAGGTAACTCAACACCAACTCAAATACCTTGAACCTATGGTCAAATTTTAACACCTTTTTCTCACTCAACTTAATGTGACCACCTTATTTTTATCTTCTCACTCTTCTATCTATCTCAAATAACCTATTATTCATTCTTGCTCAGTTAGCCCTTTCCTTAGTAGAATTAGGTCATATGACCTTGTTCATCACCTATTGAATCATATTTATAAATTCATTACATATTAAACACATTTATTTAATGGTTTTTACACAATATACATGTTTTTTAAATCTATAAATCATTCACTCATATCCTCAATATTCTAACTAGTCAAATTAAGCCTATTAGACATCCTCTTTATACTTGGCTCTTGATCTCACCCATATTGATCATCCAAGAGCCTATAAATACTTGTATCAAAATTTTAATAGATAAAAAACACATTTAAAATTTTAAAAAACCATTTCATATGTTAGTCACCACCCATAAGGACCAAACCCACCTTTAGGCCTAATAGAGACCTGATGCAATTAGGGCTTTTCAAGAAACACATTTCTCCTTGACCACATTGGAACACCATGAGCCTTGAAAAATTCATTAAAAAAATTCACAAAATATTAAAAAATACCCATTATAATCTAACCTTATTTACCCAATACCATTTATCTTATTTCACTCCTTGAACCACATAGTTAGGTCTACTTGCAATTAGGCCTTCTCACTGCCACAAAATATGTCTTGAAAATCTGATGCATACACTCACATTTTCCATATAACCCAAAAAAAATAACATGGATATAACCTCCATTAATTTATTGTCATCAACAAGTTAATTAAACTTCACAAAATAGGGTAAAAGACCTCAAACATATCAACTTCATATGCTCACTCAGAACTGCACATAAACCTTAAGAACCTAGTCAAAAGCCTTTGAATTTTCACACCTTCATAGGAGTTTTTAATGAATAAAAATGTTTTTAAATTATACTATGATACCTATATAAAAACTTCATGTTCATTTTATTCTTCAACTCTATGTAAAAATACTCAAGAACATCATTCTCACTTACACATAAAAAACTATCTGTAGTTCCAATAACATAGTCATGAAGATCAAGATTTAAAACATCTATGTGAATTATTTTATGAAAATAAAATGGGTTTAAATTATCCTTAAATATCATTATAAAATATTACAATAGATATATTACAATGTTTAATATCAATATTGGCCTTACGGACCAATCTCATGTCTTCATCCTACATAGACTTCACTATGTTAGACAGGTCACTTTGAGAGAAACATTTTGATTATATATTAGAATATTAAAAATTTATAATAAAATGGGATATGTGATATATGTATTTAACCCATGAATTTGGATCCATACCTAATCTCATTCTCACTTCTACCTAGTTTTCTCATTGTCTTCCTCATTAGGCCTATTTAGCTATAAGTCAACTTCCATGACCGGTTTAAAATATTTAAGGTATGAAACCTAATAAAAAACATATATTTTCACAAAATAAAAGTCTCACAAATCATCCTCTAATAATTTTCATGATTTTACCTTATCAACCTTACTTTTTACATCAAAAATTTTAAAAATAAGGGTTTCCCCATTGCTTCCACTCACTCTTCTAACATACCAAAACCAATAAGAGAAATATGGAAGAGTCCTATACATGTTAATAACATAAAATAAGGTTAAAAAAACCATTATGATCCATATCCAACAATATCTTTCCAATCGGGTCACAATGAGGGTTTTAGGAGGGTTTAGATTGCCTTTCATTCTTAACAATCATTCATAAAGGATTGGCCCTCAACTCAAAAAAAAACGTTAGGAAATTAAAATTTTCACATGAAAAATAACATAAGAAAATCCTTCTTGGGTCTAAAACACTCCATTCTATGCACATAAAAAACCTCAACACCAATTTTCATGATTTCTCCTTAAGTATATGACCTAAAACTTGTTAAGCACACTTTATAAAACTATTTACACCTATAAAAATTCTCTTATAATATATAGGTACCTTGGGAATTGAACTTGACCCCTCATTAGGCCACACTAGGTCTCTTTACTCATTAGATCTTGAACTGCTAGTCATACTTAGACCTTAAACACACATTAAAAACACTAGTATTATTCTAAAAACCTCATTCTCATGTTATAAAACTTCATACCTTGATTTAAAACTACCAAAAACCTTCTCAAAATCATTAGACATCTTACCTCATCATGTTATTAGGCATATACCTTTTAAATAGGTCTCTGAAGTATATGGATTATGAACTCAACTTCAAGAACAATAAAGATAACACAAAATTACATAAATGACACTTTCATGAAATCAATGACAACTTCATTCATACATTAGAACACATTCTCAATAATCTCTGCCTTTGTCATCGATGGAAACCACTCATTGATGGCAATCATTCAAATAAGCTTTTCTTACTGGGATACATTTCCCCCATATAGATCAATCTCCCCCTTTGACATTAATGAAAAAGAACTACCTACAATAAAATTTAAATATATAAAAATGAAAGATCATATCAACAAGATCCCCCTATCTCATTTCATACCTCAAACATCTTCTTCTTGACAAACTAATATAACTCACCCTTTGACCTCATAGCTTGTGCACTTCTTTCCTACTTTTGTAGCTAAATAACCTCCTTATTAGCTCTACCTAATCACTTTTAATTTATTGGTGACTACTAAGAATAGGAATCACACCCAATTCCTATCTCAAATGTTTAAAAGTAGCCTTTGGATGAGGCTTAGTCAAGATATCTACAGTTTGATCCTTGGTAGACATAAATTTAAGCTTAATACTTTGTTCACTGACTTGTTCTTTTAAGAAATGATACTTAGTATAAATGTTCTTGGTCCTTTAATTCATGAAATTATTCTTTGAAACACTTATGGCACTAGTATTATCACAAAAAATAGGACTAGGACCGTCAAACTCCACCTTGTAATATCTTAAGGTTTGTCTCATCCACAACACCTACGTATAACATGAAAGTGTTGTAATGTACTCAAAATCAAAAGTAGACAAATCCACTAATGGTTTTTTCTTTCTTATCCATGAGACTAGGCACTTACTTAAGAAGAAGGTTCCTCTAATAATGTTCTTTTTGTCATCTAGACTCTCAACCCAATCTACATTTGTATAGGCTACTAGATCAAACTTCTTGCTCCTTGGGTACCATAATCCATAATCCATAGTTACCTTAACATACTTTAGTATAATTTTGACTGTGTAGATGAATTTACTTAGGATATACTCAAAATATTCCCATAAGACCTACTACTTACATGATGTCAGGTCTAGAGGTAGTAATATACAATATACTCCTAATCATGGATCTATATTTTGTCTAATTAACCCTTGAAGAGTCATCCTCCTTGCTTAGCTTGTATATTATAACCATAAGTTTACTTACAACCTTTCCATATTCAATTTCAAACTTCTTTAACAAATCTTTTATATACTTGACTCGTGAAATGAACATACCTTTTTCAAATTGATTGATTCGAAGTCCAAGAAAGAAGGATAGTTATCCAAGCATAGACATTTGAAATTCTGACTTCATTACCTCTAAAAAGGCCTTGTTCATGTTTTAATTAGTTCCAACAAAGATTATATCATCCACGTAAACCACCAATATCAACTAATGGACATTTTTAGTCTTGATATACAGGTTACTATCTGCAACTCCTCTCTTGAAACCTTGGTCTAAAAAATACTTGTCTAGTCTAGCATACCAAGCTCTAAGGGATTATTTTAGACCATAGAGGTCCTTATTCAATATACATACATAATATTTGTTATCAATCAATAATAAACCCTCAATTTATTTAATTTATACTTCTTCATCCAAGTTCCCATTTAGGAAAGCTAACTTGACATCCATCAAGAATATCTTGAGGCATTTTAAACCTGCGTAGGCAATAAACATCCTAATAGCCTCTAACCTTTTTATAAGAGTAAAGGTTTTTACTCAAATTACACTCCTTATAATTGAGCATATCCTTTTCATACTATTTTATCATTATTTTTGGTGACTTCTCCATTCTCATTCAACTTGTTTCTAGATACCCATTTTGTACCAATGATATTTTTTGTCTTTAGGCCTAGGTACTAACTCCAAGTCTCATTATTCTCAATTTGATTTAACTCTTCATTCATGGCATATATCAAAAAATTATCTTCACTTGTTTCTACATATATTTTAGGTTAAAATTTTGATATTAATGAAGTATTATCTTGATTAACATCACTCACCAATCTTCCCCTTGTTTGTATACTTGCACTTTTATTTCCAATGATCTAATATTTAGGATGATATTTTTGAATCTACCTTTAAGGACCTTTTGATTCCTTTCTTTACTCAATATCTTCTTCATCCTCATCTATCTCTATTGCTTGTTCATAATTCTTTGATTGAGAATATGATTTCTTAGTCTCATCAACCTTCACATTTGTGCTCTCCACTATCTTTTGAAATCTCTATTGTTAACATATATGGGTAACACTTACCAATGAATACACCAATAAAATACCTTCATCAAACCTTCAATCAAACTTGTCTAAGTTATCATCATCTCTCTTGATACAAAATTTACTCCCAAACACCTTAAAATGTTTAACACTTGTAGGTTTACCATTTTATAATTCATATGGAGTCTTGTCATAATTGATCCTAATTTTTCTTATGTTCAATGTGTAAACTACAATACCCACAACTTCTATATTATAGCCATCAGACAACTTTGACTCATTCAACATGGTCCTTGACATTTTTTGAACTATTCTATTATTTATTTCAACCACCCTAATCTATTGATGTTTTTTAGTATTTTAAAACTATCTTCTTATTCCATTGACCTCATAAAACTCATTAAATTCATTTGACCAAAAATCTCATTATTTGTTAGACCTAGGACACTTGATCTTCACATTCATCTCATTTTCAACCAAAGCCTTGAAATTTTTAAACTCACCTATAGCTTCTAACTTCTCCTTTAGTAATGTTACCCAAGTCATTCTTATGAAGTCATCTATAAGAAACATGAAGTATATGTCACACTGAATACTTGGAATCCTTGTAGGATAACATAGATTAGTATAAATTAGTTATAAAGGTCTAGTAGTATTCTTTAGACTTTAATATTCTCCTAGTCTACTTACCATGTTGGTATGCCTTGCAAAGAGCATCTAAAGGTTTATAAAGTATGGGCATATGATTCATAGATCCATTGGAGCTTATCTTGAATAGATTGGTAAAATTCATATGACCTAACCTCCTATGCCATAGCCAACTCTCATCTACCTTTCTCATGAATCATTTATCTTTTGTGATCTCATTTAGTACATAATTATTGTTTTCATTTTTTTTGTATTTAGCAATAAACCTTCCTAATTTTGATCTCCTTATCTCACATCCTTTGTCATTAAAATTTAGTGTATGTCCTTGGGTGCACATTTAGTTTACACTCAACAAGTTGTGTTTTAATCCATCTACATATAATTTTTTTTTGTCTTCGTCTTCCCATTGTCCAAGCTCAAAACACATTTTCCAATTATATTATTAGATGTGTTATCTCCAAACCTTAATGAACCTATCGAATTCTTATTCAAATTGAATAATTTTCTCTTATCTCCTATCATGTGATTTAAACAACCACTATCTATGTACCACTTTAAATCTTCATTATAAGTATGAAATGTAGTTTGGGCTATCATAGATTCTTAACCTCTAAATTCTTAATTATCTCTCAATTTTCCCATATAGTATACTTTATTAATCCATTATTTAGTGTCATGACTACATGTCTTCTTAACATGACTAGTTTTCCTTATAGATCTTGTCTTACACTCTCTTGCAATGTATCCTCTTTGGTTGTAGTTATAATGTTGGATATTACTTTTCCACCTATAATCAATAGCTCTATGTCTAAATTTACCATAATAAAAATAATAACTAATGAAATAATCCATATACTATGATTTTTTAACCTTATTTATCATTTGATGATCATAGGATGACACACCACTACCTTTGATATCCTTTGATGGAGAAAACCCCCCTTTTTCTTGTTGATGATTGACTTCAAACATGAACACTTCTACATAGGTCTTGATTCTACCACATTTATCACTCCTTAACTAATCAATGACATTTGTAAATTGACTCTCCTTGAATATTTTTGTTCTTCTCTAAATCCAAGACCTTTCATTTCATAAAAGGACCTTTGACTATCCAAAATATTATTAATCTTTCCAATACTCTCACCAATCTTCTAATATGTCCTTATCTTGATTGCATGTTTATCAAATTGTGACTCTAATTCTTTACATTATTTCTAATCTAGGTGAATTATTCCATATGAATATTCTCTTTTTAACAACATTCACAATTTGTTTCAATAATTATGGATAAATCCTCATTACAATCATAGAAGACTCTTTCATTATCAAAATCTATACATGTGCTCCAAAGATCTCACTTAGACTATTATGCCTACACAAGAGACCTCATTATAATGCCAATAGTTGAAAATAAAAACACTAAGAGTGGGGGGGGCGGTGAATCAATGTAAAAACTATTATTTCAATTCCATATATCATCCATTTAATCATTCAAATAAATCTAGAGATATAACAATGCATAATCAATCATTCAAATGAGTAGGAAGTAGGAACATAACACATAAACACAATATCTATGTGGGAAACCCTCATGGGGGATAAAAACCACTGATACACCACTTATATATTCATATAATAAATGGATCAAAATTTAATGAAGCACCTGCCCTAGAAGGAACACCAACCACTCACTAGTTAAGTACCAACTCAACTAGTTCTTTAGTAAGAAATAACATGAAAGAAGGCAATGAACCCCTAGGTAACTCAACACTAACTTATCTACTTTGAACCTCTGATCACCTTTGAAAACTTATTTATCACTCAATTGAATATGACCATCTTTATTTTCTCTTCTCACTCTTCTATTTGTCTCAAATAGCCTATTAGGCCTTCTCACTCAACTAGCCCTTTCCTTGGTAGAATTAGGTCATATGACATTGATCATCACTCATATAATAATAGTTAAAACTTCATGAAATATTAACCACATATATATAATGGTATTTACACCTTCTACTTAGTTTTCAAAAATCTAAATCATTCACTCATATCCTCAATATTCTAACTAGTTAGATTAGGCCTATTAGACCTTCTCTTTATAAAAGAATATTAATCTCACCCATATTGGTCAGCCAATAATCTATCCATACTTATATCATAGTTTTAATATATCAAAACAATTCATATTTCACCACCCATAAGGATTAAAACCACCTTTTGGCCGAACAGAGATGTAATGCAATTAGGCCTTCTCAAGGTACACATTTCACCTTAACCACCTTGGAACACCATGATCATAAAAAAATGCATTAAAAAATTCACACAAGACTCAAATATACCCTTTATAATCTAAACTTATGTCTCTAACACCATTTAGCTCATTCCACTCCTTAAACCACATAATTAGGTCTACTCACAATTAGGCCTTCTCATTCCAAAAAGTTTGTCTTTAAAATATGATGCATACACTAAAATTTTCTAAATAAAACAAAAATAATAATATGGATATAAATTACATGACTTAAATTTCATCACCAAGTACATTAAACCTCACATAATAGGGAAAAGTACCTCAAACTGAACAACTTCATATGCTTACTTAGAACTACACATAGGCCTTAAGAACACAATTAAAATCCTTTAAATTTTCACACCTTCATAAGAGTTTCTCATGTATAAAAATATGTTAAAAATAACTTATGATACCTATACAAAAACTTCATGTGCATTATATTCTTTAACTCTATACAAAAAGACTCAGGAAAATCATTCTTACTTACAAAAAATTATCTGTAGCTCCAAAAACATAGTTGTGAAGAGAAAGATTTAGAAAACTTGTGTGAACACTTTTATGAACTTAAAATGGGTTTAAATTATCTTTAATCATCCTTATAAAATCTTGGAATATATATATTACAATGTTCAATATCAATATTTATCTTATAAACCAATCTCATGTCTTCACCCTACATAAAACTGACTATGTTAGACAGGTCACTTTCAAAGCAACATTTTTATTGTATATTATCATCATAAAAAAATGTAATAAAAGGTGAAAAAAATTATCCCAATAACTTTTATCCATACCTAATCCACTAGAACCCATCCTTAATCTCATTCTCACTTCTTACTGATTTTCTCAATATCTTCCTCATTAGGCCTATTTAGAGATAGGTCAACTTCCATGACTAGTTTAAAATATTTAAGATCTGAAAAATTAAAAAAAAAATTACATGGGCATAAAATAAAAGTCTCACACATCATATTATAATCATTTTCATGCTTTGACCTGATCAACCCTACCTACTATATCAAAATTTTGAGAAACAAGAGTTTTCCTATAGCTTTCACTCACTCTTATGACAAACCAAAAACACCTAGAGAAACATGGAAGAGTCATATAGATGTTATAAACATAAAAATAGGTAAAACAAACCACTATTATCCATATCCAATAATATATTTATAATTAGGTCATAATGAGGGTTTTAGGAGGGTTTAGATTCCCTTTATTCTTAGCAATCATTCAAAAAGGATTGCCCATCAACTCCAAAACCAATTCCAATAAATTAAAGATAGTACCCAACCCCAACTTACATGATCTAATTATGATCTCATGCAAAGTTTGAATTTGATAAAAAACATAAGAAAATCCTTTTTGGGTCTGCAACACCCCATTTTTTTCACACATGAGACCTCAACACAAATTTTCATGCTTTTTCCTTCAGGATATGACCTCAAAATTGGTCAATGCACTTGATAAAAAAAGTTCACACCTAAGAAAATGCTTTTATTATCTTTGGGAAACTTGGTAACTAAACTTGACCCATCATTAGGACACACTAACTCTTTGTTCATTAGGTCTTGAGCTTCCAATCATACTTAGATCTTGGACACACCTTGAAACCAATAGAACTATTTTGGACACCTAATTATCATGTTATAAAACCTCATACATTTATTTACCACTGTCACACACCTTCTCACAAGCCTTAGACAACTTTTCTCATCATTCTATCAAGCATATACCTTCTCACTAGGTCTCTCAAGTACATGGCTCATGAATGTAACTTTAAGAACAACAAAGTCAACTCAAAATGACATAAATGATACTTTCATGATATCAATGACAAATTTATGCATACCTTAGAACACATTATCAATAAATATTTTCTCATAGTTTTTTATGTTTTCCTCCATACAGTGAGCTATAAAAACTTATGATAGAGCTAAAAAGTGGGAATAAGGAGAAGAGAAAAGTAAATAGAAGAAGAAAATAGGTGCCTAGAAATTATTGCATTTTACTTGCAAGCATCCATGTAAATTTTATGTTTAATTTTTTTAACACTTATAGGTGTTCATCTTGCACATGCATATTATGGTTTTCCTCTTACTGGCTTGGATTTGTATTATTTGTGTGCAAAGTTAAATTGATTTTTTGTGTTTATTTTAAACCCTGCATTGTTAAGTAAATTTTTTTAATCACCTATAGAGACTATTTGTTTTGGGTTTGTTACATTATTAGTGTCTATTTTACCATGTTATTTTATGGAGTAAATTTTTATTAATAACATGGTTTCATTTTAAAATGCATATTTAGTTTTTGGGTTGACTCAACCATGTATTTTATTGGCTTATTATTTCCATGAAAATGCCATTATTTGATGGGTTTATTGTTTCATGAGTTTTTGTCATTGATTTTGCTTTTTATTATAAATGAAATCATTTTAATTGATAAATCATGGTTGTATGATTTGATTTGGTCTGGAATTATTTCATGGAAAATTTGAAGGAAATCAGTGGACTGTGTTTTCCTTATCATTAGGGTTTTCACTTAAATCATGATTTTCATTTATTATTTGGTTATGATTTTCCTTATCAATATAGTAGGTCAGGGGTTGACTCAATTTTATTATTGATTTCATATTTTATGACTTGATTGTTGAGGCTAAGATTTGAATGGTTGACAATTGGTATTAATTGCATTCTTTTTTATGGTTACTTGGTTATTGCATTTAAATATTTTGATTTATATTATTGGCATAAATGTTTAAGGTTTTGATGGTTACCATTAATTTTTTTTGGTTCCATAACTAGTTGGTTGAGCTTTAGTCTTGTATTAACATTATTTGTTGAAAAGGAATTGTGTTCCTATTCTAATTTTCTTATATTTGATAATTTGGCATTAAATACATAGACTATATTTATATATTATATAGTTAAGATTCAGATTATATTTATTAAATATAATGTGACTCTAAAAGTATGAATCTCATTATGATGAGATGCAGCCATTAGATTTTATGAAAAGGTAACTAATGAGTATTGCTAATCCCTTCCTTTAATCAACTTGATCTATTGATGTCATTCAAACCAGGGGTGGTGCCCAAATATGTTTGTATCAAAGTTTATGGTTGTAGGTATTACAAATATGATTGGGGAGTTTTTTGTCTTTCTAAATGTCTAATATAATATATCGTATAAATTATTTGATTATGTAGTAAATAAACTTATATGTATATTTAAAACACTCTGTAATCTAATCTACTAAAATAAACACACTTGATAGAAACAAAAACAATTATTGAAATCTAAAATTAACTTTAAAAAGAAATTTCTACAAGTTTTAAATTTTATTTATAATTATTTTTGTGAACATGAAATGAATTATTATAAATTATAAATACATAGAATATCATATAAAATATGTTCCTAATTCCTAAGGAGAGTGGGCCCTTACTCACATTGGGAACATGAATGAAAGAATACTTAGCACTTGTAAACTGAAGACTTCTTCATTAATAAAAATAGATTGCATAAATTCAATAGTAACTACATTGGGATATTAAATAAATAATTATATTATTTATTACTCAAATTTTCTCTATCTGTCTCTTCATCAAAATATGCAGATCTACTTATATAATGTTGTAAGAAAAGATCATTATATCTTAGTAGTCAATCTCATCTTATCATGATAAATATCCCAATTTAATTAGTTATTTAAAATAGACATTTAATGATATGGAATAGGAAGATCCGTTAGTTACACAATCCACTGCATATCTATTAGGAACGGCTACATAGATCTACTAAATTGATTTACTTATTCAATTCTATATACATATTTACATACATAGATATATACATAGAAATTATATTTATAGATTTACTATTTATATTAGTTCTATATATAATAATTGACAAAAATAATATCCAAGTATAGATATTTAGTTTTGCATGCTTAAAATATGGACTGGAAGAGTCTAGAGTGATTCTAGCAATGTCTGAAGTAGTCTAGTGGAGTCTGAAGCAATCTGGTGGAGTCTAAAGTAATTTAATGGAGTATGAAGTAATTTCATACCAAATTTTGATGGAGTTAGAATAAAATTCATATAAACTTGTTTCAAGAAACTAAAATGTTTGAAGAATTCCATAATGAATCTAATAATCTAGGTGGAATGATTTGATGAGTTAAATTGGTTCTTTGAATGATTTTGTAGCTATGGACTAGGTGAGTTTTAAGCTATTAAATGAGTTTAAATCAATAAACTATGAGATATGTATCTTATGAAAATTTTCTAATCTTGGTCCAAAGAAGACTATAGGTCACCAAAACATTAGAATCTTTACTATAGGTCACCTTGGAAGATCAACAAAAAGGTATTTATTCCTTATAGACAACTGCACATCTATATTTACACAAAATGGAGAGACTAAACATGTAAAGAGTTAGAGTTAAATATTAGATTTATTCATTTAGGCTTTAATTATATTAAGTAATATAAAGTTCCCTATTTACTACACAAATATTAGATACAAGCCTAAGATCCTTATATTGCTTAGTTTAGAAGAGAGATAATGAAAGAAGAACAAGGATAATTGATAGTAATAATGAGCCATATTTTGGACTCATAATTTCACCCATGCTTTACCTTTTTAAATTTCCTTTTTCAAAATTAGTTGTTGCTTGATCCCTCATAATTCTAAATTCTATCCTATAAACACTGGTTGAGATCATATATGTCAAATTCATTAGCTTAGTGATTGTCTTGGAAACTAGTGAAGCCTTGGTATATCCACACCATATGTTTCCAAATTTTAAATTATTCCTATATTTGAGGACACCATCTGTGTCATGGTGGAATGGGATTAAAAATAAGTAGTGGCTATAATATCATGCCAACCAAAATTAGTTCTTCTCTAAAATTTAGAACATCCACAATTATATCATTCATAGTCTATGCCATTCTTAATCTCCATATTAGATTAGTTAGAGATATCACCTCTCTTATTTTTAATGAAACTTTCAAGGTGTCCCAACATTTGATACTGGCTATAAATACATTATCAAAATGTTATCTAGTATACAAATCAAAGTAGACACTAATTTTATACAAATACTATAAGTAATAATCCTTGATGTTTATATTAATCAGATAGGTAGTTTAAAATTTATCAATAAATTCTTAGCACTAGCAAAAGCAAGTTTAATATGTATCCCTTTAGTTGTGGATTTTTCCATATATTCTTCATGTCTAGATTTCTAGGCTGTCTAATTTTTAGAAGTAGAAATAAGATCTATCAGTTGAAATTCCCTTCAATATATATTAACCATGAATTTATTATAATCTCCCAAATTCATATTACATAAATAAAATTCAAATAAGAAATATTTTTTATTGGAGTGGAGTCCTAAAATATGTTTAAAAATATAGGAGGATATTCAATGTTATGAGTTAATCCACATGTAATTCTCAATAACTATCATCTTTAAAAATGTTCATTTAAATACATGCTTTAATAAGGAGAAGGAGCTCTGCAAGCTTGGAAATTATCACCTATCTGACATGCATTCTATTGGTTTGCTTCAAGATTTTTAAACTATTACTTTTCTTGCTCCATATTTTATTGTAGGGTATGTTTTTCCTTTTCTAAAACTATATTTTTGTATTTGAGTGCCCTAAACTCACAACATACTTGATTCTATTTATCTTCATAATCCACATAACAAATAATGGTTTGACAAGCTTTATCTACTAAAGGGTTAGAAGAACATGGAGTTTGAATCTAAAAAATTTGAATTTTTTATTTTAACAACAAATTTGGTTCCTCTAATGCAATGATGTAAATCCAAGAATTGACCATTTCTTCATCAAAATGAGTTATTTATATCTCAATATCTTATTCCTAGTCATGTGATTCAAAGCTTTATCTTTAAAATCATCTAATCCTTGAATTAAAGAAAAGTTGAGTGAATATTTACATTGTAACTGAGCTAAAAGGTCAAAAATATTTGTTGCTTATTGCTTTATGATTACCTCAAATTTTGATAATGGAGTGATAGACTATAACTCTAGGTCTTCAATTTAGCTAGATGATTATTTTTCTTCAGAGACCATTATACCTTTTCCTTTATCTAATACTAGTCTTGATTTAGGATTTAAAGAGGATGGAAAATTTTTTGTTTCCTAGACTGTAATATCTTCTATGAGTATTTTTTCTCTCTAATAAACTACTTCATTAGGAATATCTAATGGGATAGATTTTTCATCAAGGATTGTTGTTGATGACTCAAGAATATTTGGTATAATAGCTTATTCTTTAAGAACTACTGACCTAGGTATTTTTGTTATGATGGTTTTTGTAATAAGAATTGATACTGACTTAGGGATTCCTATTATGATGAATTATTTATCAGGGATTATTATTGTTGTCTCTATTGATGTTACAAAAAAAACATTGGTAAATGTTTGAAGTTAAAAATATTAGCATATGCTTCTATTTATTCATCATATTATTCCAAAATTAGTATTCTACATCTTGTTTTGGTTTATACAAGGGAACTAGGTTATCTTAAAGAAATATCCTCATCAAATTGTGAAGGATGATCTAGAGATTTAGGATTTGCACAATATTATGAAACCCTTGGTCTCAATTTTCATTTAATTGTATTCTATTGAGAAGTCTACATAAACACGTATGCGGTTTGTGATCTAGTTTGGCATCTCTCACTAAGTAAAACCTTAACCTTAATAGAGGAATTTGTTTCTTTTGTTTTGTTCTTTGTTGGTTTTTTAGATTAATTTTAAACTGATGCTAAAAATTTATTGAACCTATTACTCCAAAAATTATTCCATGTTGATTTGCTTTATCAAATAAAATAGTGTTGAATGATTAAATGAATAAGAACATTATGTCAGAGATGGGCTGATCTATTAGTACCAAAATCTAAATAGCTCCATACAAGAATAAGGGAAGTTTAACCTTATGTTGATTTTGTTTTTGACCAAATTTAAGGTGAAGAATGATATGCATTGCTTCACACCCTAAAATGCTATATTGCCCTTCACACATAAAATATTTCATTATCTAGAAAGAAACAGACTTATAGGGTTTATATACTATTCCCTTTTTCTTTTCCCTAATGGTTTTGAACACATGCAATAGACAACTATTCATTTTTATTAAATTGGGAAATTAACTCAGAAAAAGGGTTTCTTCCAAATATTCTTTTACCTTCTTCAACAATTCCAAAAATTTCACTGATGATTGAAGTGGAAACTAGAATGCAGATACCTCACACTATAGTGGAGTATTATTTTATATTATTAATGAATTCCTTCACCAGATATTCATGATATCCTTCAGATTTATGAAAAAATTATAACTAACCAACCTCTTTAAAAACTACCATAGAGATATCATCTACCATTAATCCAAATACATTCACATGTTCAAAATGTTTCAAATGGATATTGAAAACTAGAAAGTTAGGAGGTGAAACAGTTAATGCCAATGAAAACACAGTGTGGAAGTAAATATGGAAAGGAGTGATTCAAATGGATATTTGTCTTAGTGGATTCTAACATAATCCAAATCAATCATCACACAATGTGGAAGTTATATGAATATTATATTTATAAAATATTTGATGTACTTCCATACTTATGATATTTATGCACAATCAATTTTGGTGGATTATTCAAAATACTTCAGAGTGAGTCAGTATACAATTAGATCCACATATAAAGATGATATGACTTTCCATTTCATTGCATGTAATTTCACTCATGACTTATCCATATCATCAAATGTCATTTTTTTTACTTATATGTCTTCTTAATTATGATTTTTTTATGTCATCAAATGATTTTATTTTGTATTTACTTTGACGGTCTACAAGACATTATTTCCAAATATTTTCTTAAACATAAAAATACAAGAATTAAAAGATTCATATTAACCTAATGGAGATAAATAAAAAAAAATCTTACTAAATCATACTCTTAACCTTCATTACTTTTCTACTAATTGATTCCAACACAAATCAAATATGTGATTCAGTCTTTATAAAAATGTATACAAATAAATGCTACAAAGATTTACTTATCTACAATAACTGATCAAATTTTAATATTTTTATGTTTTTTTCTATTTTTTGGTATTTTTATTTTGACTAGCCATTTCTGGTTTTCAAGCCAAAACTCATTATTCAATACATGACCAACCATTAAGCTGGTTTTCTGATGAGCTTTATCAATAGTGTCCTAAAATGATTTTCACTATTGATTTTTTTTTATATAATTCTTTTATATATTTTTTATATATATTTAGAAGAAGGAAGACCAATAAATGACCCCCTTCTTATATTTTACATACTATACCATCATGGAATTTTTGGTATGGAAGAATTAGGTCCTTTCATGAAAACTACCTCATGTCTAATGTTTTGAACAAGTTCTTAGTTGACAAGTTTTTGGTACAATTTGACTCTATGTCCATTGACCAACAAATTTTTACGATTGTCATCTATTGGTAATAATTTCATTGATCCATTCTCAAATATCTCTTCTATTTGATATAGACCTAACCATCTTGTCCTTAATTTACCTTTGAATTATTGAAATTTGGAGTCAAACAAAAGTTTCCAGTATCCTTTTTGAAATCTTCTTGCTTTGATGTAGGAATCATGCCATATTTTCCTTTGATGCTACATCATCTCTATTTTCTATAAATCTTCTATCCTCATTTCATCAATTTTACTTAATTGAATAATTCTATCTTGATGTGCCTTATCCAAATCAATGCCTATTTCCATTTCTATTTTCAAAGTTTGTAATTCAAATTCAATATAAATTAAATGATTCTTACCATATACTATATAAAATGGTGATAATCAAGTAGTTGTCTTCCAATTAGTGTTATAGGTCTATACTATTTCTGGTATTCTAGATACTCAATCTTTTCTATTGCTATTGACTATCTTGGTTAGAATATTCTCTAGATCTCTGTTAGTAATTTCTATTTGGCCATTGGATTGTGGATGGTAAGGAGAGGATTTCCTATGATTGACTTGGTAGACCTCCATACAATGTTTAATCATATTAGACATGAATTTTGATCCTTGATATGAAACTATCTCTTTAGGTGCACTAAACCATTGCATGATATTGAAATACATAAAATTTGTTACTACTTCTCTAGCAAAGGTCAAGGCCTAAAATTCATCCCATTTAATTACATAATATATACATACTAAAATGTATTATTTACCTTGAAATGGAGGATCTATAAGACAAAAAACATATATTCCCCATTTTTAAAATAGTTCTAATACCACTTATGGATAAAGAGGCATATTTGTTGATAGTGTAGGCTATCCCATTCATTGGCATGGATCATATTGTCTGATATACTTATTTATTTGCCTCTGAAGGGAAGGCTAGTAATATCCTTCTCCTAAAATATTGTGCATGGTTAATTTTGTTGAATAATTCCCTCCTCCTGGTTCATGATGGCAATATCTAATGATATCATATATTTCATTATCTTCTACACACCTATGAAATACATGATTAGGTCCACATTTAAATAACATGTCATTAATCCATTTGAAATAAGAACTTTCTTTGATTAAAAATTTTCTTTATTTTTGAGTAAAATGAGAAGTAAACTTCCACATTGATAAATAGTTAGATATGTCAACAAACCATGGGGATTCTACTAAAATAGACAATAGTTGTTCATCTAGAAATCTATCCTCAATTGGTTCTTCATTACTTGCATTATGTATTCTATAAAAAAAAGTATCCAACCATATTAAATTTTCCTAGTTTATCAATAATGATTATATCAAATTCCTTCAAAAGTATCAACCATCTTATGATTCTTCCCCCTACTATAGGTTTGTTCATAAGATACCTTATGGTTGAATGATCTGTGTATGTAAAGACCTCATAACCTATAATATAGTGTCTAAGTTTGTTGATAACATAAATTATAGTAAAGAATTATTTTTTAGTATTTGTATAATTCATTTCAGTTGGTGTGAGATTCTTATTGATATATTAAATGGCATACATATGATCATTATCATCTTTTGGTCCTAAGACTACTCCCATTGCAAAATTAGAAGCATTAGTGTAAATGTGAAAGGGTTTTTCACAATTAGGTCCTCTTAGGATTCGTGTCGAACTTAATTTTTATTTTATAGCTTCAATTTTTTCTTACTATCCTCACTCCATATAAATTCATTTTCCTTTTCCAAAAAAGTCAACATAGGATTAATAATTTTACTAAAGTCTTATATAAGCATCTATAAAAACTAGCATGACCTAAAAATCTATTGATATCAATTTGATTCTATGAAACAGGTAGATTGGAAATTATTTCAATTTTATTAGGATTCACTTGGATTCCTTTGGTAGAGATGTGATTTCTTAATACTATGCCTTGATCCATCATCATCAGGCATTTCTCATGGCTTAATGATAGTTGGTATTCTTCACATCTAGTTAAGACCTTATCAATATTATTTAGGGCCTCATCAAATGTATCTCCATGAGTGGTGAAGTCATCCATATAAAATTCCACATAAAAATTAGTCAAATCAAAGAATATAGATAAAACTACTCATTGGAAAGTAGTTGGGGCATTACAAAGATGAAATGGTAAGACTCTATAATAAAATATACTCCATACACAGGTGAAAGTGGTTTTATATTGATCTTTAATTACCAAATATATCTATTTGTACCCACTAAATCCATCTAAGAAGGAAAATATTTCTTTCTTACTTGATTATCAAGCTCTTGATCAATAAAAGGCAAAGGAAAATTATCCCTCACAGTGCCTTTGTTTATTTCTTAATAATCCATACACACTCTCCATTTCCCATTTTTATTTGGTACAATTACCAATGGGGAAACTCATTGGCTATCTAAAATAGGGTAAATGAATCATACATCCAATAATTTTTCAATGTCAATGTATTTTATATTCCTTAATGCTAGATTTATTCATCTTTGTGGTTATCTAATAGGTTTGTCTTGAATTTTTTAAATGTGATGGGTACACACACTCATGAATTCCTATAATATATGTATAATCACAATAAAATACTTTGGTATGTTTTTCTAGGACATAAAAAACTTTGATTTATTGATCATGGGTTAACCATCTATTTATGTTCAATGTCTTTCCTAGTAATACCACAATCTATTTAATGTCAAGATGGACATATTATACTTATTTAAATTCACTCAAAAAATAATTAAGAAGACATGGATGTGGTAATAAAAAATTAAATATAGTTACATTTTTATAAATCCATCTCTTAGAGGAATGATTTTGACTAATAGACAATGGAATGCAGATAAAAAATTAGTTGGTATGTTTTCTGCTCAACTCCAAATACTTTATTTTAGTGGTTTTTGGTCATATGTTGAATGTTCAAGGATTAAGTATATAGTAAAAAGTATAGTAGAGTTCATAGCTAAGAAACTAATAGATTTCATAGCTAAGGATCAAACAAAGTCTGTAGTAGATAAATAGGTAGAGTCTGAAGTGGATAAACTGACAAAGTTCAAATAAAAATAACTAACAAAGTCTGAAGCAAATTGAATAATAGATTATAAAGAAAATAATTTGATAGAGTCCTAATTAGAATGAATAATAGAGTCTGAAGCTAGGATCATGGGGTCAGTGGTTTATTTTATATCATGTACTAACTCATTAGTTAATTCTTACATGTGTCCTTGTATAGTTATCATGGCCAAGGATGAGAGACTATTTTTACTTTGTTCTAGTTCATCTAACTTCAGTGTTTTAATATAATCCAGTTATTGTTTTGTAAGAGTATGTAAATATATTCATTTTAATTTTAAACCATTTGAAATAGTCATGTCTCATAATCTTCAATCAACTAGTGTTTCTATTATCTAACCAAGGTCTTCCCAAAATGAGGGGTATCCAAACTTCTTGGTTTTAGGTTGAAACACAATAAAATATACTATATATTCCCTTGATTTAATCATTATAGACACATCTTCTATAATACCTTCTAGTTTAGCAACTGACTAATCAGTCATTTGAATAATGGTGGAGGTGGGTTGCATTCCCATAAGAGATAGTGTTTGGAGAGTTTCAGTTGTCATCACATTAATTGTTGTACCCAAATCTACCATAAACCTAGGTATTTATTTATTTCCTATGGTAACTATTATGATTGGACTACCTTGGTTTGCATACTTACGTAACAATAATTTTCATGCTAAAATATCAACAATTTTACCATCTACATGTATGTTTTTTGGGTATTGTTTTTTTTCCTTGGTGCTTTGATACATATGATTTTAATAACTCTATTTAATTATAGAATATCCTTGATGGCTTGTAATAAGTGTACTTTAATGTTCAATTTTATTAATTCTTGAATCATATCAAATTCTTTCTTGGTTTAAATCTCCTTTATCCTATTAGGAAAAGGAACATGTGGGAGAACATTAATATGTTTTTATGGTTTTTCTGACACTTTTTCAATTTCCTCTATTCTGAATATGGATTGGTGTGTATCTATTTTTGTCTTTTCATTAGTTAGTTTAGAAATGGTAATAAGAGGTTCTTGAACTATTCTTCATGATCTTAGTTAAATATTTATAAGTTCAATAGACTCTACATTTATGGTTTCTCCTTGTTCATTTACATAAATAAGAGTTAATGGTTTATTTTTGGGTTAGCCACCAGTTGAGTAGGCAATTAAGGATGATTAAATTATTCTATAGGTTGAGGTGCATGAGGTGCCATTAAAACTTGATGTGGTGGAAACCTTCTATGGGGGTTAAATTGTGGATTGACATTCCACAATGTATTTACCCATTATTATGACTGTGGTTGGGGTATCCATGATTGTTGAGGCATCATCCATTCTTGATTAACTCATTATGGTTGTAATTGTCCCCACACAGGTCAAGGTGTCTGAATAATCCAATGTGTTATCCATGGATTAATGGGATTTCATAGACTGAACTGACCTTGGGTTTGATTTTGTGGAAATAGATTTTATCTCTAGACATAATTTGATTCTTCTATGGGCTATGTATTTTGTTTTAATAGTATTTTCAAAACAAAAAGATGACTATAATGATTTATGTCATGTTATATACTATTTCATATCCCACATATTTTTGTTTTATCTAAATGACAATCTCTGATAACATGTTTCAATTTAAATTTTGAAAAATATATGGCTAAAGGTTATATGGTAGAGTTATACTATGATTTAAGGCCATCTAATGTAGTATTTAATTGGACCTAAATGTCATTTTTTATATTTAAAAATTATTCCATTAGTCAACTTCATTGGATTTGCCAAAATTTCCTTTCATGATGCTTTGTTTTGTTTTTAAATAATTAGTACATAGATCTAAAATATGATGGAATGTTAATTTGACAATATCTCTTTTTCCCATCAGATTCAATATATCCCTAGATTCATCATATAATCCTATAATAAAAAACCATTTTAACTGCCTCTTGTATCAATGGATAATCACTACTTTTGATAGTAAATGTAAATCTATCCAAATAATCTTCTAAACTTTATTCTTCATTCTATTTGATCTTGAATAAATCTTCTTTTCTATCCTTTAATTTAAAATAATCTTGATATTTATCAATAAATGTAGTTTCCATGTCTTTTCATGTATTGATAGAGTCACATGGAAGTCTCATGAACCATCTCATGGCTATCTCCTTAAGTGTGGAAGAGAACATTTTGAGTTTTTGGCTGTCAGTTGTGTAATCATAAGTTTGGCATAAGACTTTGAATTCAAATAGGAATTGATCTTGATCTTTTGAATATTTACCCCTAAAAGTTGGAAAAATTGATGGTGAGATGTTTTTCATTTAGGTTTGATCTGCTAAATCTATGACTATAGGAAAAGAAAAGGTTTTATCCTATTGTAATTGCATTCTATTTTATTCAAGATTTTATATATTTCCTTGGTTATCAACCATGGTTTTTTTTCTTCCCAATCAATATTAGAGATCTAATTTATTATTTCTTCTTGATCTTGTAAGGACTGAGTTCCAGGACCTATTGTTCTAGAGAAAACATCCCCAAGATTAACTCATCCTATAGAAGAAGATCTCCCAAATATGAGTATTCTTATAGAATTTTGTTGTGAGGATGATACTAAATTTGGTGATGATTCTAAATGTGATTCAAGTGTTTTTATTATAATTTTAGATCTCTTAATAAAAACTTTTATTCTTTCCTCCTCTAGTCCTAATTCAAGATCTTTGGAAATGAACCTTCCTTTAGCATCTCTAGGTAGGTTCCTAAATTATTTTTGTGATTTTTTTATTGGTTTTTCAATGTTTTTGAATTTCTACTCTAGACCAACAATGATTACCTAACTAACACCTAAAACAATGCCAAAAATGATCAGTATCCTTAATCTCTTCATTTAATCAACTTGATATGTTGATGTCTTTCAAACCATGGGGTGCCCAAAGCTATTTGTAGAAAATTTTATGGTTTTAGGTCTTATATATGATTGGGGGTTCATTGTATTTCTAAATGTATAATCTAATCTATCATAGAAATTATTTTCTTATGGAGTAGATAAACTTATTTGAAAAATTAAAACACTTTGTAATCTAATTTATTAAAATAAACACACTTTCTAAAAATAAACACACTTGCTAGAAGTAAACACACTTATTGGAAGTAATTACACTTGTTGGAAATAAACACAATTACTAAAATCTAAAATTAACTTGTTGAAGATAATTTTCTACAGGTTTTAAAGTCTATTTATAATTATTATTGTAAACATGAAATGAATTATTGAAAATTATAAATACATAAAATACCATATAAAAATCTTTTCCTAATCCCTAAGGAGAGTGGGCCCTTACTCACCTTGGGAATAGGAATGAAATAAGACTCGTTACTTGAAAATTGAAGGTTTATTCATCAATTAAAATAGATTACATACATGCAATAATAACTCCATTAGGATATTAACTAAATAAATATATTATCTATCTATTTCTTCATTGAAATATGAAGATCTACTTATATAATTCTATAAAAAAAGATACCTAAATATTATTATTTAATCTCCTCTTATTAATATAAATCTCCTAATTTTAGTGGTTCTTTAAATTAGACATTTAACATTCTAGAATAAGAAGATCCATCAATTATAAAATCCATTGCATATCTACTAAGAATGGATACATATATCTACTAGATAAATTTACTTATTCAAGACTATGGAAATATTACACACACACACACTCTCTCTCTCACTCACACACACACACACACACACACACACACACACACACACACACACACACCCACACAGATAGTAGTTATATAAATAGTAAGTTATAAAAAAAATCTCCAAGTATAGCTATTTAGTTTTACATGATCAAAATTTGGACTAGAATAGACCAGAGTGATTATGTTGAAGTCTGAAGTGATCTAGTGGAATCTAAATCAATCTAGTGTAGACTGAAGCAATCTAGTGAAATCTAAAGCAATTTCATAACAACTTCTAATGGAGTCCAAATCAACTTCATAAAAACTTGTTTAAAAAATGAAATGTTTGAAGAATTATCTAAGGAAGTTACTAAGCTAGGTGTAATGCTTTGATGAAAGAAATTGGTTCTTTTAATGAGTCTATAGATATGGACTGGGTGAGTTCAAAGCTACTAAATGAATTTGAAGCAACAAAGTGTGAGAGTTTTTAGCTTTTGAACAAGTCCAAATCTTGGTCTAGAGAAGACTAGGCCACTAGAACATTAGAATATTACTATAAGTCACCTTGGAAGATTAACAAAATGGTATTTATTCCTTATATACAACTATACATCTTTAAATACACAAAATAGAGAGACTAAACATGCAAAGAGTTAGAATTAAATAACATAGTTGATCATTTAGGCTTTAGTTACATTAATTAAGATAAAGCACCCTATTTATTACACTAAGATTAGATACAAGCATAATATCCTTGCATTTATTAGTCTAGATAAGAGATAATAGAAAAAGAACAAGGATAATTTATATTAATAATGATCCATATTTTGGACGCATTAGTATTAATTCCTTGTGAGTGAGAATATGAACAAGTTTCATTTATTTTATTTGGTTGATGTCTTTGGATTCAAGCTTAGAGTTTTTTCTATCTATTTTTCCTTTACTATCACCTACCCTACTACCTTGATACACAACCAACTGATTTTTGGGGTGGTCTAGGGCCACTTATGGTTAGGTTGATTGGGATTGAAGAGGTGGGTTTGATTTAATGGACTTGCATGGATAATATTGTTATTTTATATTTATTAAAGATGTGTATTATTTTTTAGTATTTAAAGTGAAGTGATGAAGATCATTTTGTAAAGTAAACTGAATAACTTTTTGAGATTGTGTTGTATGATCTTCATTGATTATATTTGGTGCTTTCAATTATCGTATGAAATGATATTGTTATGTTTATTTTTCATAAACATGTTTAGTTTGGTATTAAAGGCTGCTTTGTAATTATAAAATACATGTTGTTCATTTAACTTATCATTCCACTCAATATGTTGTTATACATAAGGCTTTAAGGAATTTTGTTTTTTCATTTATATGATGTGGAAATAATACCTTAGTGTAATTCATATGATGGATTTTAATGGTATAGTTAGTGTTAAGTTGATTCATAACTTAATGATTATTTAATATCCATTAATAACATTGATAAATTTAATATAGTTGGAATGTGGATGATTATTTAGATGATATTTGATTGTTGAGTATAATTATAATGGAAAGATGATTTAAAAATTAATTGACTTTATGTTTGAAAATATTGAACTATAAATCATTTAACCATGATTACATTCTATTATAATGGTGAACTATAAATCATTTAACAATTGATTATGTTTGATTATAATGACTATAAATATGATTATTCTTTTTAAGTGTCTCTAGAAAAATAAAAAAGCAAGGATAATTGTTCATTATATTATAGATGTTACTTATCATTTAGTGTTTGAAACTATTGATATAAGTATGTTTAAAACAAGAGCACAATTACTTTTGAGCATGTCGTTCTTGTTATTGTTTTCACTTAAGGTAACTATATTATTTAAGGTTAAGATTCCAAGCTTACTTCAGTTTTATAATGAGTTATAAAAGGATCATGTTAAAACTTTTCCTTGTAATTAATAAAAATATTATAAGTTTGAATATTAAACAACATTTAGAGGGTTTATCTAATAATCTAATTTAATAACATTTGTTATACAAATGATCATCAAATATATTTTAATCTTATTGAAAACTAAAAATATTAATACTTTTAAATATAAATAAATTAAAAAAGTATATATTGATCTATGCTAATATAAATTTTTACTTTGATATGTTGGAGTAATAAAATACAAAGTTGGATTCATTTCCAATAATAGATCCTTTTAGAATGTGGTTCAAACTTGAGTCTTAAATTTAAATATCAACTTAATGATTTAATTAATGACATGAAATAGGCTAAGAAACTTGTTTTATAATGTAATAATGAAATGATATCATAATTATTGACATTACTACATCTATTATAGTTAATAATATGTGAAATGTGAACCTAACTTGTATTCATAAGGAAGTTTATTGCATGAATTAAGTTAAAATAACTATATTTAAAAATAATATGGAATTGGTACAAATCACTTAACTTGCTAGATGAGCCAAAATCAAACTAAAATTATTTGGCACCTTCTCATGAAGGCAAATAAAACTAGTCTCAATATGCACTATGGGATGATGGCAAATTTTATGAATGTTCTCATGAAAAACTAAATCATGGTTATTGAAACATAAAGATAAAAATTAATTTTTAATTATTATAATTGAATAATTTATATTGGTCATATATTAACCAAGTGATGTGTATAGATTGGTAGTAGGAATTAAATCTCTACTCCAAGGTTGTGCGATGGTTAATGGGAAACATGCATGGATTTGATAATATAATGATGTGATGGTCCCGTATATAGTTAAATCCATTATGATTAATCTGATTAAGACTTTCCTAAACTCTAAAAAAATTGAACAAGTGATTAAAATCTAAAATATGAATTGATTCTAAACCATAGATATGAAGGCATAAGTGCAGTTATTCTTGTGATGATCATGGTACAATGATCACATTGATAGGAATTTCATGCAGTCTCATTGGTACTAAAACTAAGTGAAGGGTTTTGATAAAGTATAATTAAATATTATATTTTTTGGGGAAATAATCCTTCCAATGGTCCCTGCCTATTGTCTAAATGTTTGGTAGATCTTGTTTAAGTAAGCTTAGTGTGATGAGTCTTTTATTGAATCTATTTCTTCTTTAACAATTATTTACTAAACTAGTTATTGTATATTCAATGAGGTATAGAATATTTTATGTCTTGTATAGGTACTCAAGTAAGTATATAAGTTATTGATGAATTTGTTATGAAGGCCATATATAAATTACATGAATAGGTGTGCATGAGTTTTCATACACTAATTCACCTCTATCCAAATACCATGAGGTTAAACTGACTCCTAATGAAGTTGTTGATTTAATGGCATGGTCTAGTACCTATGCTAGTTATAACATAGTTATGGATTTCATTAAATTTTTTGTGCTAACTCTATTTGTAATCCTCTTAATTTAATTGCTTATATTGGTGGTAAAAAAATGATGGTTGTTACATTTCATTTTTTTATGTCTCTTTTACATAGATTATACATAATTGATAAGAATTTTATTTAGAAATGCTCTTACTATTAGTATTTATGAGATGATCAAATGTTTGTTAGATTTGATGATTGGATCAGATAGATATATAGTATTTGATTTATGGCATTGACATGTAAATCATTTTGAAACTTGATTTTTTTATATTTCACTTGAAAGTATGCATCCTAATAAAGTAAATACCATGATATCATTCATTTGTAAAAAAATGTATAAATTCAAATTCAAAATGTGGATGTATACAAATTAAAACAAGATATTAAAAATCAAGCTTTAAATGTACAACATAATGCACTTAAATCAATTTTAATTTAGATACAAATGTTCACAACTCAAAATCATGATATGAATACACAAAACTTAAGTAGAAAGCATAATGTACTAAATAAAGGCACATAGGTAACAAATTTGACGTACTAATGAGAAAAAAATAATAACCATAGAAACACAAGCAACAATAAAGAAAACATTCAATTTATAAAGGAATGTGTGTGACAACAAGGCATTACTTTTTGGGACCAAGGGTATGATAGAATAATCATGACTAGGGAATGGGGAATAGAATAATATGGAAGGTATGGCCAAGTTGACTGCAAATTCCCCATGCAAGTAGATACTACCTGCATAATCCTATGGAATTTAGGTCAAATGTAGTTCTCCCAAGGATTTGGGATTGAAAAAAATTGATGACAAGTTAAGAAGATAGATTATAAATAGAAAATAGGAACACAAACTCATCAAATGGTGTGAGTATATACGGAATAGGCTTTTGATATGCTCACAAGTCATTGAGAGCATGGGACAAGAATGGTTGATCTGACCTTATAAAATTGAGTAATAACTACATAGTCCAATTAGACCTCAAACAATTGTATTTTGACCACAAATTGAGAATATAAAATAATAATTATGATTAGGGACAAGAACATGAACAAGTGAGATAGAATTATTAAATTCACAAAATGGTGAGAACATCAAATTCAAAATACTTGTAAAATTATGAGAGCATGGAATCTAAAATGCTTAAAAAATGGTGAGAGTATGAAATTATAATGTTTAAGAGTGTTTGAATCATTATAACCATAGGGGATCAGTAGTAAAGAGAAAACCTATTTTATCACCTAGATGGAATGTAATAACAAATGGTTAGATTAGATAATAATAGAGATAAGAAAATGAATAATATCAAAGGAACATGTCACATGGGAACCAAATGTCTAGTCATAAAAGTGTTGCTAAGAGTATATGCCAAGAGATTTTTTAAAATAGGGCTTAAAACAACTTCCACTTTCTTATTAAGATCAAGACAGGAAGGAAAATTAGACCAAGGTAGGATGAATAGTAAGATGGTTTAGGATAAGATAAGATGGTTAATATGATAAGAATGGAATGGATTTAAATGTATACAAGGATTCCCATAAGTTTCAAGGTACTTATAAACAACAATTTATTTATGCATGATGCTAGAAACCTACTTTTCATCATGGTACCTATCTAAGGCACCAAAATTATGGTTTTCACCACTGGATGAATTATTTATCTTTCTCTTTTTTTATGTTTTTATTTTTAGAATCTCAAATCAATAGAGGATGAAAAGATAAACAATACTGAATGTATAATCTCTAACCCATACCAATTTTGAATAAATTCTCTACTATAATTATGTTATTGATATAGGTTGTAAGGATCTTATTGTGATCTTTGTTTCTTATTTATTTTGCTTCTTTCAAACCTATAAACAAGGTATATTCATAATATCTTTGAAAAAGAGTGTTGCTAGGGAGTGTAGATATGGATAAGCATTATATAAATGAAAACTGGGAATTTTAGTCACACATAGCATTGTCGATTTCATATTCTACTTAATTTTGGTTATGAAAGTATGATATTAAATTCAATAGTGTATTCATTGATCAATGAGGAACTAATTATCTCAGCTATTGGCGCCTTGAAGAGGATTTGACCAATAAAGTCTTCTTGGTTATTATAATTTGTATTATCCAATAGCACCTTGAATAAGGTTTTACTAAGGGATGTTGATAAATCATTTTGATTGTACCTTAGCACCTTAATTAAGGTTTCACTAAAGGATTCTAATTTTTTATTTTTCTTAATATCTAGCACCTCAAACAATGTTTCACTAGAAGATGCTAAGTTTAGATTTTGATTTCACCCTAGTGCCTCAAATAAGGTTTCACTAGGATATTTTTTTTTTGCTTGAATGATGCTTTAGATTCCAAAAGATTTTACCACTAAAATACTTCCATGAAATAGTTCAATAATGTGTGATTTTGTTGGTCCTAATCAATATTTTTGGGAGGTAGAATATGATATAATAGATAGGATTGTTAATGGTAAAGGCATATATAATTTCAATGGAATGAGAAAAGACATCATAGCCTTCATAGAGACTAATAGGAAAACTTGTGTCAATTTCCAAGGAAGTGTCTTCATAAATTATGGAAAGATCACAATTATCTTTAATTTGATCTACAAGAGGTATGTAGATGATGTCATAACATCTACTAAGATATGTTGATTCTGACTCAAGTGGGCCTAATATAAGTGTATAACCAATGTTATAATATCCACTAATATATTTTGATTATGAAGCTAATTCTCAATCAAGAGGATTTAAACCCAATGTTGAGACTGATGTTGATTTTTTAATGCTAAATCTAATAGTGGTTTTCGAATAAAACCCAATTTTACTAGTGAATCTAAAAAATAACTTGACTCTAATGTAAATGTTGATGTTGATTATGATGTTGACTCTAAATCTAGTTATGATAAGAAATTTGATCTTAATTTATATTTAGACACAAATAGGTTCTATTGAATTGCATTATCCATAAGTACTATTTTCACTGTGCACTTAGAAATGAAGGCTATGTGATGAAGGAATTTTTTGAAATGAGGGACTTTATACGATGGGTATAGTCATATAAAATGTGAAAATTGGTAACTTTAGTGTTGTTTGTGACATCCAACCCACAAGTCTCTCTTGCTTGCTCTCATGACCCTTCTAGGCACCTTTTCACTAATTCCTAGTCATCCATAGATCTTTAGAACCTCATTATAGCTAGCCTAGGAACATTTTCTCATGAAAAATCCATCCCCCCAAGTCCCATACCCTTAGGACAATAGCACCCAACATGGAATATAACATCAAACCCTACGGTGTCCATTTTCTACTCTCTTGTTCAAGTGCATTTTTACCTTCAATAGTCAATTTATTTTAGTTCCTATCCTCCTTGTTATCCTAATGAAAATACATTTGGCCCATGACCAATAGATTCCTATAAAATATAATTCAAATTTCATTTAGAAGGGGTTGGTAATTATTACAAACAAATCAAGAATATAAGTAAAACCACTAAGGTAATCTTCCCTATTCTCTATAGACATCTAGCCAATACTACTACAAGCTTATTCAAATACTTACACTAGTCCCTAGACACCTTAATCACACCTAGTTTTAACATTTTTCATCTTTATAAAAATAATTTCACAAAGCACATCTAGTGGGAGAACTATATATGGCTTGATCCCTCTTTGAAGTATTGGTATGTAGGTAGCTTGCCCACACAAGGGGTGTGGATACATGTTCAGTGCATCTTACACACACTAACCCCCCATCTTAATCATATTTTGTCAAAATCACAATGGATTTTAGGGTTTAAAGACTAAATCATATCTATAGGGAGTTCCATAGACATCCAACAATCAAAATTTCATAGGCAGGCTCACATGGACACAACAAATAAAACCCATAAATCTCAAATATTCTAGACAATAGCAGTAGAAGAAGAATATATAACTAGACCCTAAGGTGTCTTATTTTGGTGCTCTTATCCAATCATAAAATGAAGGATAGATATTGATTTTCAATAGTGTCCCAATCTTGCATAATGAATTATAGACTCTAAAATAACCGCCTCAGTCAGTTTCTAGCTAAGTCTTATTTTCTCTCCCTTATTACTATTTTTAGAAAGATTCAAATTATAGTAAAATTATACAAATTAATAGATTAGTTAAGACATATTTATTTATCGATTTACTATTCTATACCTTTAACTAAATTAGGAATAATAAACCAATATCCCCAAAATTGTTAAATCATTTGGTGAACCTGACTTAATTTGTTTATACATAAAAACCCTAGAAACCCTAGGGTAAATTTCCTACTGATTTTTCATATATATTTTTTAATTTTTTAGCTAAATAATAAAATAAAAAATTATCATTAAATTTTAAAATTATGTATTAATTTAAAATAATTTTCTTTCAAACCCTAGTTGCCCATATTAGGTCCCAATATTTTTCCTAGTATTTTTATTATATTTTTTTGATTTTTTACTTGCATATTTAAATAAAAAAATTCACATTAAATTGTAAAATTCGTTACTAAATTTTTAAAATAATCATTTTCAAAACCCTAGTTGCATATACTAGGTCCCTTTGTTTTCTTGAGGTATTACCTTACATCTAAAATCAGATTTCATATAATAACAAAAATGGATCTCACTTATTTACAAATATTTCTAACATTTATTGAACATAACAAGGATACCATACTTGGTCCTATCATGTACATGAATGATGAATTTTACCATATGTTATTACAAAGCTTCATCCTTTTCATTTCATGATAATTTTTATAATATGGAATGATATTAAGAAATTAAGTGCTAAATATGTTAAGGTACCTCTTGCCTCACCTCCTTTAAAACCTCTATCACATGTTGAGCTATGTTGCATGGTCCATTTTACTCTTCCCCAAGTCACTACCCATTTCCAAAGAGTCCATTTGACACCTTTTGTCCCTCCACCACCTTGACCTATCGATTATCTAGGCTCTCCTCCTATAACTACTACTAGTCCTATACAGATAGTAGATAATATAGTTAGAGATATTAATCAACATGCCATCATGCCTCTTTTTCCTAGTCAAGAACCCCACCACCTTTTTATTCCTTCCCATCCTAGGCCCAACCAACTTGCATAACTAGATCTGCACAAGGCATATGATATTATTGATTTGTTGAGAAACACACCAATTAAGATTTTCATGATAGAACTACTTCAGAAAGCTAATGTTTTAAAGGACATTATTTATCAAGCACTCACATAGACTTATATTCCCATTGATTTATAACCTTATTATTTTTCATCAGTGGTCAAAATGATAAAAACTATAGAAGAGGCTATTTACTTTTATCATGAGGACATGTCATCTTAGACAGTTATTGATCAAAATTTTCCACTATTCATACAAGTTCAAGTCAAAACTAGCATAATTAAGAGAGTTCTAGTTGATAGTAGTTCTAGACTTAATATATGTAATATTAAATTCTTACATACCATGGGTGTAGATATGGCATCCATTCAAAAATCATATACAAATATTAGAGGGTTTGATGATATACCATGATAGACATTGGGTACCATTACTTTAGATATAATGGTAGGGCCAAAAACCCTCTCTACACAGTTCCAGGTCATGCTAGGTCCTCTTCACTATAATATTTTATTTAGATGACCTTGAATACATGTTATGGGGGGTAGCTTCTTCTACTCTTCATCGATGTGTTAATTTTTTCCATGAAGGATACCTATACACATGCCCAACAGATAGCCAACCATTAAGATATTGTCAAATTACAGAGTCATCTTCAACTATTTTTCTAGATGGGACACCTCATATCATAGTTCAATCACCACCTCATTGAATTTCTCTTGATCAGATACATACTTATCAGGTAGGAGAGACTAGTAAATCTCACACTCCACTTATAGTTGTGTCCTCAACTCTAGATATTTAACTAGTCATAGTAGCTTCAACTATTCTAGCTACTCTACTGGTAATGGTTCATACACCTATTATAACTATACATTCACTGATATTAATTCCAATAGTACCAGTTGATTTTAAATATATAGTTACTCCATCAATTATAATTACTCTCCTAGCACCATTATCTTCTATTACTACAATTGATGAGACTCCAATATCACAGCTACCCCTTATGGTAAATTTTGAGTTACCATATTACATGATTTTGATATATATTCTCAAGATACTTTAGATGATGACATGACACCCACACTCATAGATGATTTTTTTGTGGATTTAACTTACACCAATTGGCCTAAGAGAGTACTAAGATGACTCTAAAGCTCTCATTACACATCCTACATCACTCTTAGCATCTCTTACTACACTCTCAAGATATACTCCATATTCACGGCCATAAATAGATCACTTGACACACATAATTCACATGGATACCTCTATAGATATAGAGTCAATCATTCAAATTCAAGTAGATAGTACACAATATTAGCCACAAATTATGCTATAGATGTTACTTGATCATGGATTAATTAGAATACCTTTGGTATAACACATATCTATTATTATATTATCAAAGTAGGATGGTTTCCCATTTTGTCTTTTTCATAGGATTATAGGCCATGATACAAACTCATGTATAGATTTGCAACAGAGATTGGATAAATTACAAGTTCATGGTATTATTTAGATTACACCACCACCAACACCATCTTCACCACTTCTACCAAATCAATCTAAAACCAAAATTAAACATCCTAAAGGGGACTCAGTATCTTCACCACTAGAAAAACCTTTAGTTCACCATCGATAGGATGACACAATTATGAGTGACATATCTCTGACTACACATAGAGCACATATCTTACTAACACATGAGAAGATATCCAACATGTATACAAAACTTACAACATATGATGATACTTATGATGATGATCTTGAGGCATGTGATGATTGCCATGATCCCTTCCTCCATCTCCATCCTTAGTGGGATCCATCCTTGAACCCTTTCCCTCCTCTAGCCTAATTTTTATGTCACTGTGTACATATTTATTTATTAATATGTTTGTACATAGCTTCTTTTCATTTACTTGTATATAGATTCTTAGTATTTCTTGTACATAATTTCCTTTTGATTAATTTTACATATCTTATTATAAAAATACCAAAAACATTCACATATATCAAAAAAAAATAATATAACATTTCAAAATATAAAAACATTCAAATAACTCAAAAACACCAAAAACATTTCAATTGTATGCATCATCCATGCTTTACATCTCTAATACAATTCTAGACTCACATTTTCTACTCTATGTTATTATTTGTCAATTTATCTACATTACCAAGCTTCATTTGATCTTCTTTGAGTGTGTGTAGTGACATATAGATCCTTGATTTCTTCACTCTACCCATTGAGGGGGAATCCTACTTCTATATTCAAGACATACATCTATGTATCTACCCACTAGGGGCATCTTCTACATGACTACATCATCCAGGTTATGTCATTCCTACACCATACACTCTACTCATCATTTTGATGTACATTACCTACTAGATTGCATAGATTACTCTATAAACACTCACTAGTATATAGAACTCATGTATTTATTATCATATACCTAGTCTTGTACTACATTAATTGCATACTTTCACTTCTTACTTTGATTAGTTAGATTTGATTGTATTTTCAGTATTTACATGATTTCATTTCTTGCTTTGCATAGTTAGATGTGATTAATTTTTTTATTTCCTATATGCACCTTAGGAAATGTTATAATGTACTTTACTTCTATTATTATGTGTGTTGTAGGACATTTGATAATGTCCTTTGCCTATACTCTTCTCTGTGATTATGGATTTCATGCCAACCTTGCTTATTTTAAATTGTATGCATATGTGGGATTTGAACATGCCTTGTATACTTGATTTCTAGTTTGAATGAAATGTACCCATGTCCCCTATTTTCTTGGCCCCTTATCCACTCTTGTATGCTTCTTGCTTTGGTAATTTTTACTTGATTTTTTTTCAATTTTTTGCAATGTCGTGATCCACATCATGCATTATCTTGATTAATTTTATGCCATGATGGATATAATGTTCCATCCCTCCTTGAAAACTAACAACTAACAACGTAATATACTTCTAGTTTTAATTTAGTACATTTCACATGCTATTACATTGTTATATCTATTTAGGCATACCCCTATTGATCTAATAATCCTCATTACACACCATGTTATATCTTGAGATATCTTGGTGATTATCATTTCTATATCATGTATATTTATAGCATAACACAATTGTATGGATATTTATTCTAAGGGGAGTCATTGAAAAGTATTCATTCCTACCCTAAAAGTACCAAGAAAAAAATAGGGGTCTTGTCACAGAGATCAGAGCTCCTAATGATAAAAAAAATTAGTTTTTAGAACAAGGTGAACAACAACCAGACTTTAAAATAGGTAGAATAGACCAGGTAGATAATGAAAATTATAGAACCATCATAATAATTAGCCTGAGATAGTAGCAATAGTATTGGACTATAGTGTTAGACAATGGGGTGTCATTTTTAAGTGATATTGTTCAAATAACAAAAACATAAGATTTTCTAGACATAGGTAGAAAAGTAAGTTCAGCTACAGTTTTGCACATTCAGACCAATTCAAATATAGCAATTTTATTAATGTTTTTATTAGAGAATCCATATATATTGGGAATCATGTCTATAATTATGCCTCTCACTTTGAATTTTAGATAAGGTAGTTGGTATAACTTCTAAATTAGAATCCATGTTTCAGACACTATTGATTGGGGGTAATGTGTGTGACATATTTGTCTTCTTTTCTTTTAGAGTTTAGTACATTACCTAGGCATTCTTAGTAGTTTCATGTGTTATTCCATCTATAGGTGGTTGGCATCATTTTAGAGTGGATTTCATATAATCCTAACCACCATATTTAAAAATGGCTTTCATATAATCCTAATTCTTAGTTTTAGAGTGGCTTTCATCCAAGCCTAATTTCCACATTTCAGAGTGTTGAATAGTGGCCTAGTTTTTATCATACATTCAACTATCCAAACCATATTTTTAGATTACAGATAATTCAAGGGCTTTAGGATCCATCCCATATGACACACATTCATACTAGTATTAGTTCATAGCTTCACTTCATGGGGCAATGATGGAGCTAAAGGACTAGATAGCCTTTGTATTCTTAAGCCACCTACTTATAAGGATTAGACACATAATCAAAACATATATTATCACACGCATGATCATATAGATCTACTTATTGGGTGATGATGGAGCAAAAGGGCCATACTTTGCATTCTTGAGCCACTTCTAGGGAATTGAGCACTCAGCTCCATTCATGATATTACTCTTGGTACATCTTCATCCAACATTACTCAACATTACTTAGCATTATCCAATATTACTTATCATCACAATATATTTACACTTCATAGCATGCTCTCTCTACACACACCTAATATCACACAACTTCATGAGATTTACCCTTATAGGTAAGTTTAGGTACACTTTTTAGTTTTCTTTTATCTTAGTATTTCACTTTCTTGCATCACTAGAATAAAGGGGATGTAAATGTAGCATATAAAATATGAAAATTGGTAACTTATGTGTGGCTTGTGACATCTAACCCATAGTTCCCTCTTGCTTTCTCTCATAACCCTTCTAGGTACCTTTTCACTGATTCCCAATCATCCATAGATCTTCAAAACCTCATTCCAACTAACCCAGGATCCTTTTTCCAAGACAAATCCATCCCCCTAAGCCTCATACCCTTAAGACAATAGCACCCAACTTGGAGTATAGTGCCAGACCCTAGGGTGTCTATTTTTGACACTCCTATCTACGTGCATTTTTACCTCCAATGGTTACTTTATTTTGGTGTCTATCCTCCTTCTTATTAGCCTAAAATTAATACATTCAAACCATGACCAATATATCCGTATAAAATCCCATTCAAAGTTCATTTATAAGGGGTTGGTAATTATTAAAAAGCAATGAAGAATACAAGAAAAACCACTAAAGAAATATTCCCTATTCTCTACATATAACTAACCAATACTAATATAAACTTATTAAAATCCTTACACTAGTCCCTATCCACCTCAATCACACCCAATTTTATAATTTTACATCTTCATACACATAATTTCACAAAGCACATCAAGTTGGAAAATTGCATATGGTTTGATCCCTCTTCAAAGTATTGTTATGTAGGCAGTGTGCCCACACAAGGGGTGTAGATACATGTTGAGTGCATCTTACACACACTAACCCCCCTCTTCCTCAATTTTTTTCAAAATAACAATGTATTCTAGGGTTTGAAGAGTAAATCAGCTCTATAAGGAGTTCCATGGATATCAAACAGTCAAAGTTTCATAGGTAGGCTCACATAGACACAGTGAACAAAACCCTAAAAGCTCATATCTCTTGGTCAATAGTGGTAGAAGAGGAATATAGTTTTAGACCCTAGGGTTTCATATTTTGATGGTCCTATATAATCATAAAATGAAGGCCAGAACTTGATTTGTGATAGTGTTCTGGTCTTATACAGTGAATTCTAGACTCTAAAATAATTGTCTCAGTTAGTTCCTAGTTAAGTCCTATTTTATTTCCCTTATTACTATTTTTATAAAGATTTAAATTACAATAAAATTATACAAATTATTATCTTAATTATTTCAGATTTATTTACTAATTTCCTATTTTAGACCTTTAACTAAATTAAGAATAATATACCAATATCCCCAAAATCATAAAATCAATGGGGAAAAAATAAATTATGGATTAGGAATGGGTTATTCCAAGGTGAAGTAATAAAAGAGGGGTTCTTAAAATATAGGTGATCATAGAGAGGCTCTTTAAAACAAGGCTCATCAAATATAGGAAGATGGTTAAAGGATGACTCATCAAATTTGGGTAATTTAATGGTAACATCAAAAATAGGTTATTTATCTTCATTTAGAATTTAAAGTGAATGAATATTATTTTGATTAATAAATTGATCTTGGCATTTCCCTAGTTATTGATTCTTATATTGGGTTGTACTTGGATATTTAGTGGTTAATGGATCTTGTAGTGGTAATGACAAGACATAATTAGATGGTTTGATTGGTTGTGACTATAAGGTCAAAGAAATGATAGATTCAATATGAGATAGGTTTTGAAGGAGTATGTATATAAAATATTAGATTATAAATGGTCTTATACTTGACATTTATTTGTTTATTGTGGTTAAAAAGTTGAATGGGCATTGGACAAAGTTGTAAAAGTTGTTTCCCTTTTATTAGCATGACCAGGATGAAGTGGGTAACTAGTAGATGGGATATTTGATGGATGTATCTATAAAATAGTGTGAATAATCTTATTTCAAATAGAATATAGGTTTTATATATTATAATATATAGGTGATCAAACACTTGCTTCAATGAGTCATAAAAATAGATCATCCCCATTGTCAAACATGTATCCTTCTTGATCTAGTGTGAACTTCATAAAATTAAATGGAAAGGTAATAAAAGACTAATTATAGGATTACCCCAAGTAAGTATACATGAAAGGGGAAAGACTGGATTAGAATTGGAATTGGGTTCAAATGAGAGGAAGGATGGATGTCATGACTTCATCATTCCCAACTAATAAGTAAAGGAGATTGAATGGAAAGATAAGGGTATGATTTGAAATATATCTAGAAATATAATTTGAAAATGAGAAATGAATGTTTTACTCAAATAGAAGAAACATCATAATAACATGATTATGAATAGTTGATTTTGAATAGAGTTGAGAAGATTAGACCTAAAATTGGAATAGATCTAGACAGAAATGGTAAAATTAATTGTAATTAACTAAAGAAAGACTTTGGACTTGAACAAATTTTATTTAAACATGAGGAAAGATAATACAAAGACTATAATTCAATCCTTGTGTTGAAATGGTTTTAAACTATAAAATTAGAAAAATGATCATAATGGATCGAAATACACATGGATAATGTAAAAATACCATTTTTAATAAGAAATTTATAGATGCATTAAGAAAATTTTAATGTAAAATGGAATAGTTTTGACCAAGAACATAGATAGAATAATGGTACAATTTCACACATGAAAGATATGAAATGTATATGTTTGAATAATTTTGGATGTAGAAGGGAGATTTTTTGACATAGAACATGGATAGATTAATTCCTCTTTTTTAAAGTGTATGTAAATTATGATAGAGTTTTGAAACCACAATCAATTGATCAAACACTTAATTTGACAACCCTATTGTAGTGACTGATACAAGATTACTCCACATTCATTGAGTTTTTATATTTACTTGCATTGAAAGAAGATAAAATTTAAGATTCATTAAATAAATTATAAAATTTATTGGTGGTGTTTTAATCAAACCCTTATTTCAAAAGGTTTGTATGTAAAAGATACCTTTGGGTGTGGTTACCTTTACACACTATACTAATGAATGTTTTGTGGCTGAAGAGTTTTAAGCTAAATTTTTTATGGTATTTATGGATGGTCTCAATATACCTTTTAGTACATGGGTGTTTTAAAAAAATCCATTAATTGGCTGCAATATTTTGTGGGACATTTTCCAAAGGGTCTAGTCCATTTTAAACCACTTAAACCATAAGGGACATGGTAAAGTGTCACTGATGGAATCAGGTTCTAAGGACCACCAATGAATATATGAATACCATAACCTCAATTTGTATACCCCATTAGATAATATTTTTGATAAAATATTGGGTAATGATGTACTAACTACCATACCCTAAAGACTCATTTAAATTTAATACCACCCAAAATGTAGAGCCAAAATAAAATGGAAGGTATTGTCATTCTGATTTGTGCAACTCCCACTAAGGGGTATCAAATAGTATAATAGGTAAATATTAAGGATTTAAAACAAATAGAATTTTTGAATTTCTAAATCACCCAAAATGGGAGACCATATGTGAAAAATATCCTCACAAACACTCATGCAACAAGAAAACTTATATACGATGAAAAATATTTTAAAAATAATAATTTTTCTTATAACCTAAAACTGAATGTGAATTATTTTTAAGACACCAAATAAAATCTAAGTAGATAGTGTCTTTGTTTGAATAAATCACCACACTCTTTTGGAATATTCAAGCCAAAAAGGTAAGTAGTTTTTATTGGTGGGTCTTTGGCATGCATAAATCTATAAACAAGGTAAAAAAACCAAAAACAAAAGAGATAAAAAGTAGGAGTTAGTAATTTGACAATAAATGTTAAAATATACAATAGTTTTCAATGCAATTTTTAAATTTTTTTATACAAAAAATATGTACACCCTTGAAAAAAATAGATTGAAATAGATAATATATCAAAATTTATGAACATTTAACTAGTTATCTTTAGCCAAAAAATAAAATCATAAATAAAAGGTGATAGTTAGTAATCTAACCATAACTCCTAAAATATATATTAATCTGTAACTCAGTAAGGTGGCTATAGAAAGTCATTAGAAAGGTGATGCATGTACCAAGTCTACAGACACATCTTTGGGAAAAGTCATGAGTGGTATTAATAGAAAAAGGCTATAGATTATCAGTATAAAGGTGTTGTATTTATTAAATTGATAGACACAACCTAGGGAAAGTCACAAGCGATAATATTTTTAATGTTGAAAGGGCCCCACCCACTAAGTTCCCTTTGGAAGTTTCCACTCTCTCTTAGGAAGATTAGGTCTTGGGAAAATGATCGATGGGACTAGAGCTCTCAAATGTCCATCTTATCCCATAAACTAAAAAAATAACACTTGGGTCGATATTCCTAACACTTTGATCGAATTGGTAGATAGTAAACTATAAATATCCCTTTTAGGAAAGGTAAATGGCTTTAGACCTAACATTAATTCCCTCAAAAAAATAGGCTAATAACTAATGAAAGATAAAATTTCAACTTGAAGTAGTCACTTTACTAAGTGACTTCTTCCTTGTTAACTTTACTAATCAAGATATTTGCTTTAGGGTCCTTACAAAAAGACCTTGGTTCATGGGTAAAACCAATCTTTCTTTTAGACATTGAAAAGTAGGTACTAAATTAAACAACATAGTGATGGAAGAAATACACATGTGGGTTTTTCTTCTAGAGTTACCTCTATAAAACTAAGAGTTGATGATCATTTTAGATGTTTTAAGGGTACTTGGTCAGCTGATCAAGATTGATACAATCATTATAGCTAGGATAAGGATGATTGCAACCAAATTTTAGGTATTTATTCTAGCAGAAAAACCTCTTTTTCATACCATTAAGATGAAATCCAAATATGGGGTTTGGTCTCAAAAATTTGATCTTGAAAAATCTAATTTGATTTGTACTAATTTTAAAAGTTATGGTATTTTATCTAAGTATTTACCTAAATGTCCCACCTTCCCCACCCCTTCCTATAATTTGGCCTCCTAATATGCTCTTTCTAAGACCCCTACTAGAAAAATATTGATTAATCCTACAACCTTAATCTCACCTCACCATCCCCACACCTTGATCCCTTCTCCCTTTTATGGACTAAATGCCCACATTCATTCCCCTAATTTCCTCTCAATTGGGAATTCTATTTTTAACCATCCCTCTCCTAAGATTTTGTATCCTAATTTGGCTCTAGAATAGAAAGGGGCACCTACCAGCTAGGATTTGTTAGATTCTAATGCTACCTTGAAATAAGCATCCCTAAAGAGTCATTCTCTTAAATATATGTTTAATTAGAGCCCCCTATTTGCTATGAAATCCATGGATTCAACCCTAGAATTATAATGGATTCATCTAACAAAAAATAAATAACACAACATTTATCCACAAATTGCTTGGGTGTTGAGGATAAACAACCTTTTTTAAGCCTAATAAGCACCACCCAATTAGAGCTATTTAACAATATAATATCTACCTAAAATGAGAATCTAGATGAAAAATCCTTGAGGTAAAACAATGTAGCATGGTTGAAGAATTAAAAAGGAGAATGCCCTACTCTAGCAAAAGAGAAAGAATTAAAATGGACACAAGCTAAGTTAAAAAGAGGCTAGAAGAAATTAGTTACTAGAAAAGGACAAAAAAAACCTAGGATAACCCTAAAGGATGTCATCTGGAAGAAGGGGACTACTAATGAAATATCCAAGGGTTGTAAAAAACCCTTAGAAACCACTTCACCAAACAAAAGTAATGAAGTTTATTTCATGTAATGTATGGGGAATGGATAACCCTAGGAAGTAGAAACTAGTTGGTAATTTGATAAAAAAATAGCCTAATGATCATTATTTTATAGGAAACCAAAATGTTAGAAGAAAATTTCCAAAAATGTAGTAATATAATATGGAAATAATCAAAGTTATTATGTATGAGCCTAACTAGTACTTATAGAGGAATTGCCACCTTATGTAACCCTCAAGAATTGGAAGGGGAAATCCTTATCAAGAAAAATTATCATATGGATATACTCCTTAGAAATAAAATATCCAAGTAAGAATGGATCATATCTAACCTTTATGCTCCCAATTCTAGGTTGGCTATAAGAAATCTCTGGGACAACTCGATAGCTTTCAAAAAGTTCAACAATAATTAGAAATGGTTATTGGCAAGTGATTTCAATTCCCCCTTTGTCACCAATGGAAAGAAGAGGTAGCCTTTCAAATTTATTATATAACATGGTAAATATCAATGATTTCATAGTGGAAGTTGGACTTGTGGATGTCAATCTTAAAGGAAATCCTTTTTACCTAGACAAACCTAAGGATAAGTGAGGATCTAATACTAGTTAGACTAGAGAGGTGTCTAGTATCCTTATGTTGGGATGTTAATCATAACAACTCTTTATCCTATCTCCCTAGAATTGGCTTGGATCATAGTCATATCATCTTGGAATGAAATATTATCCCCATAATTAAAAATATCCCATTTATATTTGAGGTTATGTGGCTACATCACCCAAATCTACATGAAGACATAAAGACTTGGTGGTAAGAACCCTTCTTAGGATTTGACATGTTCATCCTAGTCAAGAAACTCAATCACCTAAAATAAAAATTGAAATTTTGGAATAGGGATGTTTTTGGTAATATTTTTACCCAAAATAAACACATTAAAGAACTCAGAAAACTTGAAATGTACTCTTCTCTATACAGTATTGATGAACAAACTTATGCTCTTGAGAAAGATCTTATCAGTGCCTATCATAACCTTGAAGCTAAAGAATTTTTTTGGAAACATACATCTAGATGACTTTGGATAAATGAGGAGGATGGAATAACAAAAATATTTCATCATAAAACATCTAAAAGCATGAACAAAAATCTATTTTCATAACTCCTATAGGATGATGGAAGGAAATAAATGAACCTACAAGATATCGATGACCATATTATTCAATACTTCCGTGACTTATTCAAATAATATGGATCCTCATAGCACCATTTGGAGGAAAAAATTCTTTGAAACATCTTGATCCTTATTTATCAAACCAAAAATACTACACTCCTAAAACCCCCCTTAGTAGAAGACATCAAGGTTGTAGTGTTATCAATTGAAGGAGATAAGACCCCAGGGCTGGATGTATTCCCTCCCTTCATTTAAAAAAATTTATAAGATATCATTCACATGAAGGTGGAAGCTATTATCTCATAATTATTCATAGAAGGTATAATTATAAAGGGATTGAATAATTCTTTCCTCTTGCTTATTCCAAAAAGGCTTAGAGTAAATCAGCTCAAAGACTTTAGGTCAATAAGCTTATGTTCTACAACTTATAAAATTTATTCAATAACTATGGTCAAAATAATCCAACCCATTTTAAAGAGAATCATATAAGAAAATCAAGGAGCCTTTGTATTAGGCTATAAAATCATAGATAGGGTAATCACCATACATGAGGCAATCCATTCAACCTATTTGAACAATAATCATGAATTGTTCATCAAACTTGATATGGACAAAGCAAATGATAGAGTCTCCTAGATATTCCTTGATAAAATTTTAGAGAAATTTGGATTTATTTCCTCCTTTAGAATCATCATTTGGAGCTCTATTTCCACTCTCAAGTTTTTAATCATAGTCAATGGGATCCCAAAAGGATTGTTCTCCACCATCTGATATCTAAGATAAGGGGACCCTCTATCCCCTCATATTTTTATCATCCTTGTTTAATCATTGGGAATAGTGATAACTATGGAAAAAAAAGGTATAAATAAAGGAATCAGAGTAGTTCAAAGAACCAGACTAGTTTTCCATGAATAATTTATTGATGAAACCTTATTAATTGGAGAAGCCATAATAGAAGAAGCTAAGAATTTTAAAAGGATCCTTATGGATTATGAGAAAGTGACCAATCAGAGCATGAATTTCAACAAAATGTTTTCTTTCTTTATTAACACTCAAGTATGACTTCAAAATAAATTGGCCAACATCCTCATTGATTAGATTAGTAAGCTCCATTCCATCCACCTCAAAATTCCTCTTTTCACTAGTAGACTAAAAGATGAATCCTAGAATTTGTTGGTAGACAAAATTAAAAATAAACATATAGGTTGGAAAGATCATATCCTTAGTCAAGATAATAATCTCTAACTACTTAAGAGCACTATATAAAATATCCTAATATACTTCATGTCTTTATCCAAAATTCTAAAAAAAATTATAGATAAAATAGAACATAGCTAGTGGAAATTCCTATGAAAAGGGATGTAAGAAAGGTTCAAGTTCCCCCTATTTCTTTGGGATAAGGTATGTATACCTAAATATAATAGTTGATTAGGAAATTAAAAAATAATATATATGAACAAATCTCTTCTTGATGAAATGGGTTGAAAAATTCTGAAAGAGGATAAATAATGGACATAGATCATTGAAGCCAAACACATAGTGAGTAATAAAGAAGATAGCTCCTATGGGAAGAAGGCCCGACGGATGTCTTATACTTCTAGAAAGTGAACTCTAGTGGCAAGAATCTCTTAAAAAAGGCTATATGTGATAAATAGGTAATAGGGAATAAATGGATTTCTAAGAGAATCCTTGGTTATCCCAAATCCCCTTCAACTTTTAACACCCATGGACCAACATTTCTATTAGCTTCAAAGTTGACTGGGAAACTATAGTGAATGAATATTGGGACATCTCCAAAAACTCCACTAAATGGAAATTCCTTAATTTGAGTAACATTTCTTGTGAGGAATCTAAAAATATTCTTGAGCTTAATTCAAAATTTTAGCGAATTCACATTCCCCACTTTCCTAAAGAGGATTCTATTTTTTGGTTTGCTAAAGATAATGGGTCTTACTTGGTGAAGTTAAGATATTTAGTGGAGATAGAACTAGAGGATCAATGTGATCTCTATCATCCTCTCAAGATCAAACACCTAATCTTAAAAACAACATTTTTTTATGATTGGTTTCTTAGAGCTAGATTCTCACCACAAATAATCTTATCAAGAGGGACCTAAAAACTCCTAATAATTTTTTGATCTACACCACCACTACTTATTCAATTCATCATCTATTTCTAGAGTACCCCCTCATTCTCTTGGTGCTCTACAAGTTGCTTAATTAGGTCCTAGTCTCTTGGGTCTTCCCAAGATCTACGTAGGATATTATTCAATAGTGTAAAACCCTATAGTCACTCGTGTCTATTTCCTTCATATGGCTCCTTGCCCTCCCTCATTTCTTCTAGGACATTTGGAAGTGTAGGAATGATCATTTTTTTTATAATCAGATCTCTTCATTTCGATTGATCTTTAAGTAGATGTGTTCTTTTATCTTAGATAATTAGAAATCTTTCATGCCCAAAGACAAGGTCAGGTGTTCCCCATCTGAATATTTTACTTTTAATTCATGAAATCTATCTTAAATAATGGAAATGCCACCAATGATGAGAACTCATTAAGTCACCAAATTATTAAGTCCCCCTCATAGTTGATTCAAGATTAAATTAAATGGTACATTGAAAGGCAATATGGGCCTAGTAGGGGGAGGGGTGATTCATGATCACATTGGGTTGGTGTTTATTACTTGTGTAGGCCCCTTAAGTTACCAAAATAATTCAACTTAATTCCCATATTTGTATCCCCAAACTTATCATCAATGGAAACTCCCTTAATATTCTTCATGTCCTTTATTATAAAGTCACCCCATCTCATACTATCAAATATATAACTGATTATGCTCATATATTTTATATTTATTCAAGCATTTTTCCATTATCCATGTGTACTACGAGGGAAACTTTGTGGTGGATGTTCTTGATAATTTTAGAGTGAGTGATGATAGGATGGTTAAATGAGATAACCCAAATAAAATCCCATCTCAAATCCTTATCACCTTCAATCATGATTACATCGATTCATCATCTTGATTTTCTTAGGTTTGCCTTAAATTATGTAATAATTAATAACATGTGGAATTGGTTGGTCAATGATTTTTAACTTGATTTTGCATTTAAATCCATTTGGAATAACACTTTGTTCAAATTATCCATAATATTAAACACAAATGCTAAGTTTAAGGGCATCATTTCTTGTAGCAAGCTAATAATGGGGAGGGGGAAGAGATCCAATGGAACCACTTTCTTCTTCAAAATTTCATAACAATAGGAAAGTTTGGAAAAAAATCCACAAAGGGGGTTTGGATTCATTCATGTAATAAATTACCATCCATGATGAAAATCTATCAAAGGATTTTGTTATCACCTAAAATAAATGAATAATTAGAATGAGGGGTCTAAGAATTGTGGTCTTGAAGGAAAGTATTGATGAGGTGATGGGAATACCATGAAATGGGATGAAATATTTCAAAGATAGCATCTGAAAGTTGGAACTTATGAACAAAATTTCCAAAACTAATGAGGAGATGAAGACAAATAAAAAAGGATTCCCCAAGCTTAACCTTCCAAAGTGATGGTCATAAATCTATCTAAAAGTGATGAAATATCTCACTTTGGAAGGTAAGTTCATTGTAATTTTGTCACACCGCTTCTTTCTCCTTAACCATTTAAAAGGTTATAAAATAATTTTGCCTTTCTATTTGCTAAAATACTTGGAAAGTACTACCTTGATTTACTAGGTGAGTAATAAAAATGACATTATTCACCATGGTTTAATTTATCTATTGGTCTAAAAAGGTAATCATTTACCAAGAAAACCCCTCTCCCTTGATGAAGTCCCTAAGCCTCCTAACATTGAGGAGGCTTCCCCCACCCTTAGATCCTTCAACCCTTCCATCAGTATTTATCATACACCTCTCAATCACCAAATTTCCCCTTCACCACCATTTACAAAAAAAGAAAAATAAACTCCACTCCCTCCAAGGAGGTGACTAGCGTTAAGGACACCCTAACCCTCTCCTTGGAAGACTCAATAGTCCAGTTTAATAAAGAACTAGGGATTTTTTTAGACATGATTGATAATGTTGGTATGTCCATGTTAGACCTTATTTTTTACAGTAATTAGTTAAAAGTGGCTATACTGAGACTCAAAAATGACCTAGATGTGGTGCGGAAGATGGAAGACACTTTTCTTGAAAAGAAGATGAAACTAGTGGAGATTTTTGAGGAATCCCCTACTAACTAGACTAATTATCATCATAAAGGTATCCCAAGTTCAACTCAGGATAATACCATCCTCTTCTTTGATTAAGGTCCCTCAAATCATATTATGTGAATAATAACAAATGTTTTACTAAAATAATCTATCTAGGAGATCGAAGAGGAAAAGGAGACAACTTAGGATAATACTAGCTCTGAGGAGCTTTTTGGTTATAGCTAATACTGTTTGTGGTATTTTTGAGTTTATGGTTTTATTTTTGTTATCCTATTCATTTTATTTTGGGTTTTTGGTTTTTTTATGATTATTTGAAGGCATTCTCTAAATTATTTTCATTTTTTAGTTGTTTTTCATTTTATACTACTTTTATTTAAACTAGTGGTTGCAAGGGCCCTGGAAAACCTACATTATTCAGCCTATCTAATAAAAAATTAGTGATTTTTTATAATAAAAATACACACACCTATAAAAAAATTAAATTAAAAAATTAACATATCAAAAGTTATGAATATTTTACCAGTCATTTTTAGAAAAAAGGAAAATCTAAAATAAAATGTGGTACTTAGTAATTTGACCACAACACCTAAAATATACATTAGTTTTCAATGAATTTTTGAGATTTTTTCTATAGTAAAAATATTCACACCCATGTATAAATTAAAATTAAAATATATTAAAAATAAAATGTTTTGAACATTTAACCATCTATTTTGTAATAAAAATTAGTTTTTTTTAGAAGAAATTTGTTAAAGAGGCTCAAAAGAAAGGTGTGGGTTGTTAGTCCCAACAGATGTGCCATATGTTTTATTATGAGTATTTATTAGATATATTTTCATGAATTTATTTTTATTTAATTAAAAACACAAAATAACTGAAACGTGTTTGAGACTAAGACCTCGTAAGCATACAAAGATTTGCTAATAATGCATAAGATTAAAAGCAAAAGCATGCAAACCTCCATTAGAAACATATTTTCATATGATATGACTTATATGTAACATCAAATGATATTTATAAATGATAATTATATTGATATATCTTTGTTGAAGCTATGTACTAGTTAAATTTGGTGATGAATTTGAAAATATAATGCACAAGGGGACCTGATGAATTGTCAACACTACATTGTATATCTTGAGCATGTTGATTGAAATGTAATGAGGTATATTTATGATAATATTAATATCAATGAGGATGATATTTAAAAATATAAAAGTAGGATTAATATAATCCCTTCATATTATTTCCAAGATTAAGGGTAGAGGATGATCTTTGAAAATATCAAAGGGGGATTAATATAAGTCTTTAATCTTGTTTCCAAGATGAAGGGTGGAGAATCATTCCTAAAAAAAATATGGATAATCTATGTAGGCCCTTCATCTTATTTCTAAGATGAAGGTTTAATAATGTTCTACTAAAATATCTCACAAGATTCATTGTAAGCCCTTCATCTTGTATCCAATATGAAGGGTGTAGAATAATCTTTTATATTAATTCATTTAGCAAATTACATGGTCCAAAAAATAATATTCCATAAGATATCAACATTATTTATTTAATGAATATGCCTTTTAGAAGGAAAATGAGGAATTAATAATTGAAAGGTAATTATAATTCCATTTATATAGAATTATAGTTAGAAGAATGATTAATTCAATTAATCAAACATCAAATTAATTAACAAAATTTGGGGAATTTTATTATAAAAATTATTTATAGATAAGGAATTGATTAGAGAAAAATAATTAAATAGAAATTGACCAAAATGATAATAATTGACTAGAAAAATTGACCAGAATGATAATTGAGTAGATAAATTAACTAGAAAGATAATTTAACATATCTAAATTGGTGAATTATCCCACCTAGAAATGTCCTAAGATGAATTAAAACTCATATGTTAGGTGAACATATGAATTTGTACTAAAGTAAAAGATTTAGTGAAATGATCAGAGTAAAATAATTAACTAGATAAAATAAGTAGAATGATAATTTAAAAGATCTAATATGGTGAATTATCCCACCTAGAGATAATCTAAGGTGAATTAAAAATTGTATGTTAGATGAATATATGTATTTGGACCAGATTGTGTGTAATTTTAGGAAGTAATTCCATTTTATAATTTTGACATAGAAGTGATAAAATTAAAGTGTTTACATTTGTCCTTGTTTGAGAAGGTGTTGTGATATGTAGACAAAGCAATGACTTTTCAATGAATGAAAAAGTCTTTAAAATGATCATAAAAGAAAATTAATGGATGTTATTATTGACAAACTTACTAAATATACTAGTAAATAGGTTCAAATGTGTCCCAAATAAGTGTTTGGTAAGTCTTGGATGACCCCTCAAGGGGATAGTTGATAAATTTTTGGATGAACAGATCCACAAAAGGAATAAATAATCATAGAGAGATACATGAATCTGATTATTATCTCATGTGATTCTTATTGCATTTACTTATGTCTCTTGTAATTATATTAGACATAATTTATATGATTTTGATTTAGAAATGATCTTACTATGAGTATTGATGAGATGATCAATTTTTTGTTAACATTGATGATTGGATCATATAGATAGAGATGTACTTGATTTATGGCATTGAATTATAAACCATTTTGAAACTTAATTTTTTATATTACACATGACATTATTCATCATAATCTATGAAGGACCATGATAATATTCATTTTTAAAAAATGCATAAATTTGAATTTAAAATGTAGATGTATACAACTTAAAATAATATATGGAAAATCAAACTTTAAATGTACAACATAATGCACTTAAATAATTTATAATTTAGATACAAATTTTCACAACTAAAAATCATGATATGAATAATCAAGACTTCAATGTAAATCATAATGTACTAAATTAAGGTATCTGAGTAACAAAAACAACATATTGATAAGCAAAAAACAATCAACAAAAAATAAAAAATGGAGAAAACATTAAATTTAAAAAGGAATGTGTGTGAAAATAAGATTTTACTATTTTGTACCTAAGGTATGATGTAACAATCATGACTAGGGAAGGGGGAATAAAATAATAAGGAAGGGGTGGTTGAGCTGATTCCCAATTGACCCATGCAAGTGGACTTTGCCTACATAGTCCTATATACTTTAGGCCAAATGTAATTACCCCAAGGATTTGGGATTTAAAAAAATTTAAAATAAATTAATAAGATATATTATAAAGGAAAAATAGGAAAATGTACTTACAAAATAGTGAGAGTGTATAAAAAATAGGCTTGCCAAAATGGTAAGGGATATGCTCACAAAATGTTGAGAGCATAGACCAAGGGATGACCGAGATAACCTCAAAAAATAAGTGCTCCCTACATAGTCAAATTATACCTCAAGGCATTGTATTTCTACTATAAATTGAGCACATAAAATGATAAGTATGATTAGGGACAAGAACATGAAAAAATTAGATAGAATGGTTAAAATTAAAAAATGGTGAGAGTGTGAAATTTAAAATTATAAGAAAATGGTGAGAGTGTGTAATTTATAATGTTAAAAAAATGGAAAGAAAGTTTAATGGGAATGTTTAGTATTTTTTGGATAATTATACCCACAAGGGATCAATAACAAAGGGAAAATCTATTCTAACATTGAGATGGGATGTAATATTAAATGGAAAGATTAGGATGATCAGATTAGATAATAATGGATGATAATTGAATGATGATTATCTAAGTATTATTTCATGTGAGAACCAAAATTTTTATCATAATAGTGTTTCTAAGAGAATATGTGAAGATATTTTACAAAATAGGGCTCAAAACAAATTCCACATTACTATTAAGATCAAGATGGGAAGGAAAAATGGACCAGGGTAGGACAATAGTAAGATGGTTTGGGATATGATAAAATGGTTAATATGAGAGGAAAAAAATATATTTAAATATATATAAGGATGCACCCAAGTGTCAAAGTACTTGTAGAGAACAAATTATTTACACATGATGCTAAAAACCTAATTTTCATCATTGTACTTTTCTAAGATGCCATAAACATGGTTTTCATTGTTCAACATATTATTTATCTTGATCTTTTGATTTTATTTCTACTTTTGGCATATCAAATCAATGGAAAATGAAAATATGAAAAAAATTTAATGTTTCATCTTTAACCCATACATTTTTTTAATAGCTTCCTACTATAATTCTCTTACTAATGTAGGTTGTACTAATGTTGTTATGATATTCATTAGTCATTGAATGTACTTCTTCCAAACCTCTAAAAAAGGTATCTTCATATCCTATTTTAAAATTAGTGCTATGAAGGAGTGGACATATGGATAGGCATTAGATAAATTATTTGATTTTATAATGTAATATAGGTCTTGAATGAATAATAAGATTCCAATAGAATGTATAATGGTTAGGGGATAAATAAAAATTGGGACTTTTAGTCACACATAGTGTTTAGGATTTTGGATTCGACATGATTTTTGTTATGGTGGGGTTGATATTGACTTTAATAATGTAATCATCAAGAAATGATGAACGAATTGGCTCAACAATTGGTGGCTTTAAGATATTTTCATCAACAAAGTCTTCTTGATTGTTATGATTTGGATTATCCAATAATTCCTTGAATAAGGTTTCACTAAGGAATGTCGATAAATAATTTTGATTTTCCTTTAGTGACTTAATCAAGGTTTCACTAAAGTATTATGTTTTTTAATTATGTTTATCATCTAGTGCCTCAAACAAGGTTTCATTAGAAGATGCTAAGTTTAGAATTTGATTATGCCCTATGCCATAAACAAGGTTTCACTAGGAGATTTTTATTTAACCTAAATGTTGTCTTGAATCCCAAGAGATTATATAAATGAGATGTTGTCATGAAATAAGCTCAACAATGTCTGATTTTGTTGGTCCCAATCAACATTTTTATAATGTGTGATATCAATATGATGGATATGATTTTTAATTTCAAGGGCATGTATAATTTTAGTGGAATGGGAAAAGGTATCAGAATATTCGTATAGGATACTTCAATAAATTATGTCAATGTCAAATGAAGCAACTTCAAAAACTATGAAATGATCACAATTATATTCAATATGATCTACAAGAGTTGTGTAACCAATGATGTAATATCTACTAAGGTATGTTGATTTTGAAGTTGATTCTAAATCAAGTGGATATAATAGAAGTGTATAGCCAATGTTATAATATCCATTAATATTTTTTATTTTTATGTCAATTATGACTCAAGAAGATCTAAACCTAATGTTGAGATTGATGTTGATTCGGCTTCTGATGCTAAATCTGATATTGGTTATAGAATGGAACCCAATCTTACCATTGGTTTCAAAATAGATGTTTATCCTAATGTATATGTTGATCATAATTGTGATGGATAAAGGAAGATCCAAAAATAGTCAAAATTTCTACATCCCTAACTCAATGACCATGGGAAAGATTCACCCTTTTACTTAAATTTTTTTTGACATGTTTTCATGATTTTGGGGCTTGATCCTTTACTTTTGGTGTAACATCTTGTGGTTCATCTAGATTCAAAACCTATAAAGTAAAAAATTAGAAATATGCATCCTAAATTTGCACTCTTATTGAATGAATAACTAAAAAGCAATTGTAAGTTGGATTTATCCATCCTATAGTAAAATCATATTATATATTTAATATCATGCATGTATCAAAGAAACTAACATGAATAAATGTTTGTATAGACTTCAGGGAAATCAAAAATCATGTCCCAAATATGAATTTCCATTTCCAAACATATAAATTATTATATAATCTACCATTGGTCATGAAATGTTGTCTTTAATGGATGGTTATAATCATATCAAAATAGCTCCTAAGTACTAACATAGTATACATTCACAACACCTTGGGGTACCTTTTGTATTCAAGTACGAACCTTTGGTCTTAAGAATACTAGAGGAACCTATGAGAGAGAAATTATAGTTATATTTCATGGTATAATAGAGGATTATGTTGATGACATTCTTGACAAATCCAAATCTAGATCAGAGCATCCTAAAGTGATTCTTAGAATATTTGTTCAAATGAGAGAGTACAAGTTTCACTTGAACCCAAAGAAATGTTTTTTTGGGGTGACATCAAGAAATTTTTTTAGATTTATTATTTCACATCATAGTATAGAATTTTATCCTTCAATATTTTTATCTATCATGAATATGCCTCCACCAAAAAATCTCAAGAAACTTCATAGTTTGCAAGTTAAAATTCAATAAATTTGAAGGCTCATATCTTAACTTGCAGCCATTTGTGATCCATTCATATTATTTATTAAGAAATAAAATTCATAACTTAGAATTAATATTTTAATAATTCATTTATAAATCTTAACCAATATGTTTTTAATTCACCAGTTTTAATGCCACCTAATGTAGGCAAGTGTTTCCTTTTGTACATATCATCTACATAGTATGTGTTGGGGGAATTGTTGGCATATCATGATGATAGTGGATCATAATGATAAGTGTATTACCTAATAAAAAAATTGGTTTTAGATGATATTAATTACTCTCCAATGTAAAAATAATGTCTCTCAGTTATTTTTGCATCCCAAAAACTTAGCCATTATATGCTTGGTAATCAAACTAAAATCATCACAAAAATTGACCTTAAATATCTCTTATCGAAAATAGCTTTAAAAGGATGAATGGTGAAATGGGTCATGATTATTAATGACTTTTATCTTGATTATTAATGGATAAGTATTATCAAATGCACTATCAAAGGCTCCTCTAAAAGATCATACACCTCTTATTACATATTTTTTGGATGAAGCAATAATTTTATTTGATGAAAACCTAGTATATAAGTTATATTTTGATGGATATTTCACAAATGATGGTTTGGGGGAAGGTATTTTAATGGTTAATTATGATGTGAATTTAATTCCAAAGGAAAATTTCCTTGTACAAATAACATATCAAAATATGAATCCCTCATAGCTGATCTTAAACTTTTAATGCAATGGGGTATCCAAAATCTTCTTGTCTTTGTTAATTCTAAACTCATCACAAATCAAGTCAATGATGAATTCCAATCTCTTGATGAAAAATTAATCCCATATAAGAATATGGTATATATCCTCAAGTTGTGTTTTATCTTTATCCAATTTGAACAAGTGCAAAAGATTAGTAATAGAGAAGTTGATTCCATGACAACTATTGGTTTATTACTTGATCTCAAAACTAAGCACAAAAAATAATTATAGAGTATTTGATACCAACATATGACACATTATATTATGATATGTATTGTGAGGTGGTTAGTCCCACTTCTCCTTGCTACACCAAACTTTATTAATGTATCCATGATAACACCCTTAAATCTAATCTAACCCGTAACCAATGTAAATAATTTATCCAATGAACATCATGTGATATCATCCTTGGTCAAACTTAATATTTAAGATGTTATGATGGAACCCTATTAGGCTGTTTAAATTTTAAAGATTCCAACTTAGCTATTAAAGAAGTTTATGAGTGAATTTATGGTACACATTCTAGTGGTATAGTTCTCACCAAAAAACTCTTCCATGTAGGTTATTAGTGGCCTACGATTGAATATAATTCTTGTGATTATGTTAATTAATGTATACCTTGACAAAAACAAGGTGATATCATACATAATTCTTTACAATATTTGCAACCCATTATAACACCTTGGCCATTTTCCACATCGAGTTGAACCTCATTGGAAAAATTAATCCAGATTCATATGATGGCCATAAGCATATTATTACCACCATAGAATATTTTACCAAGTGGGTTTAAATAATTACCCTAACATATGTCAATAACAAATAGATTTCCATGTTTATATTAAACCATATTTTTTTCCATTTTGGAATCCTTTCTACTATCATCTCTGATAACATAAAATCAATCAATAAAAAATAAGTCAAGGCCCTTTGAAATACTAACCATATAAAACACAAGTGGTCACCCCATACTATCGGAAAGGTAATGGCTAAGTGCAGACAATTAATAAAATCATCTTTGAATTTTTTAAAGGAGTTATCAATGTAGTTAGTCATTACTGAGATATGTAGCTTTATCCCACCCTCTAGGTATACTGCATTAGTATTTGCACACCCACAGGGGCAACCCCTTATTTACTTGTTTATAGCAATAAGTATATCTTACCTATTGAAATTTGATATAAAATATTTAAAATATCCTTAAAAAAATTATTAATGATGAGTCTTATTGCATTTCACACATTAATGAACTAAATCTTCTTGATGAAAAAAACCTCGATACTTTAAACCACTTACTAGTTTACCAAAACCACCTTTGTTGTAGCTAAAATAAATGGATTAAATCCAATGAATTTTAAATCAAATATATTGTTTGTAATTAAAACCAATAAAATAAAAATGCATAAATTAAAAATAAAAGAAAATTTGAACCAAATTGGTTGGGCCCATATGTCATCATTACCAAGTATGGATCTAAAGCTTAGAAGTTAACTAATGAAGATGGAGAGTATCTTTATGATCTTATTAAAATAATACACATTAAAATATTTTATGCATAAGTTTATCTAACGTTATTATATATACCTTATATGTCAAAAAATAAAAAAAATCAACAAAAAAGAGAAAAGATAAAAATAGTGTATCCAAAAGTGTCAACTAGTCTACTGGCACTTTGGGAAAGTACCATGGTAAAGAGCATATTTATAGAACCATGAGTAATCAATTTTATATATCCATCCTATTTACTTGGGGGCATCCCATTTCATTTATCAATTTTATATTCCTACATCGTCACTTATCTTACCATCCACCCATGACATCTTAGCTTAGGGCTTGATCATTGTACTTGTATAACTATGTACATGTTCATGTTTAGATTAAAATATTATATGTGACCATTAATATCACATTAGAATAAATTCACACTTTTTATAAACCATCCAACTACACAAAAACACTTTACCCATACACTATAAAAACCTATCCTAAAAAATCAACAAAAAAAAAAAAAAAACTATCTATCTTTCCAAATAATGTTACATTAACTTTCTTATTTTATTAGGAGGGAAATCATTCATATATTCATCCACACATAAAAATTCATCAATCATCCCATTTTTACCATCAATTCTCATGTTGGGATAACTACATCTAGTTTGATATCCCCACATGGATTTTCTCCACGATCGATTATGTAGGCAGTGCTTAAAGACACGGGGTCTCTAAGGACAGCTCAACCATCATCACCCCCATCATCCCATTACCTAAAAACATGATTTCTCTTTTTCAAAACTCTATCCAAACCCATATGGTTATCTTAATACTTCCTCATCCATTTCTCAAATGTTGTCATGGTTATTGGCTATCAAAGGTTTTAATCCTACCCTAGGATGTTCGTCAACTCATATGCTTTGTTTTGGAGTTGTTTGATTTTGATTTTGTTTTATTATCACATGATTTATATTTTTTGTCTTTTCATTTACTTTAATTTACATACTTGAATCTTTTAGTTATATTTTTGTGTGAGATTTTTCTTTTAGTATGTGTGTCATGTTTGCATAGTTTCACTTATGTCAAACAGTTTCTTTATTTTGCTATTTTGAGTCAATATCACTATATATGATAAATAATGTGATCATGGTCTTCTATATCATGATGAATTAAGTTAAAAAAATAAATATTTTAGTATTTACATATACAACACAATAATCATCATAATTATTTAATATCATCAATGTATATTATTTTATGCTATATCAAAAATTATGTTGCTCAATTATTACTCAATTATTCATTTTGGAATTCCAATGTAAAATAAAATAAATAAAATTTAGTATCAATCAATTTATGAATCCATAAATTTTTCCCTTTTATACCATGATAAAATATACTAGGATTAACATGTGTGATATTAAACCAAAATTAGGAAAAAAAATTCCATACCTGAAAATCAACTCTATCCATATAAGCCATCTACCATACATGTAAAATTAAATGCATCCATAATGCCAAAGCATATCATTATACATAACACAAGTATAATGCCAAAAATGAATCATGTCTATGTGTGTGTGTCAAGTGTGTCATAGTACATAAATATAGTGATACATATCAAAATATATATATTGATATATCATATAGAACATCTCATGTCTCTCCATGGCCCTCTAATAGGGAATCTATAGTTAGAATTAGATCATGTCACCATGGTGTATTACTCAAATGACCCATGAGATACTTTGATGCCTATCTTATAGACCTCTTGGACTCTTTTGGCTACACTGATCTCCCTAACATAGACCTCTTGGTAGAGTAATCCATAAACAAAGGTGTTCATTATGACTGGGGTATTGCTTCCTCATATAAACTCATATATTATTTCACCTACTAGATTCCATCACTCTCATGACCTTATCTAAGGCTACCAACTATCCTAGTGCTATTAATATCTCTCTCACCTTATCTAACTCAATCCATAATGTGTCCCTTTCTCTCCTATAACTCTAAGTCAAACATGTATCATCAAGAGTCTATGTGGATTCATCCTATGTATATATCCCTACCTTATCCATATAGTCTATCCACCTCAACCTAAAGTTTGTCGATATCTCCTTTTAGTCATGTAATATTTTGTACTGGTAGACCCAATTTCCTATCCTAACCATCAACCTCTCCCTATAATTTATTGACCTCTCCCTGTAAATATCTTATTTTGATATCATGATCCATGATCTCATTATGTAGTCGATCCAAAATCTTATGATGCTCTAGTGATCTCACTATCACTAATGGCCTAGCTCCATCTCCTCCCTTTATCTACATCTCAATAATAGGTCTCATCTTTATATCACCTTCATCACCCTCCCCATTACTATCAATGACCATGAAAGGAGTCTCCCCTCCTCCTACTAAAACCTATGCAATAGGTATCATCTCTTTATCCTCTCTTTAGTCCACTCTAGTATCCTTTATAATCTCCACATCCTTTAGTTGTGTAGGATCCCTCATAATTATCATTTATATATCACCTACATAACCCATATTGTATCTCTATATACCTCTTATCTATGCTATCACTACCCTCCTAATACTCACACCTAATCTTATTCGTCATGGATGCCTAGCCAAACTTGCTACCAATATCTATATCCATGTCTATGGAGGAGCATATGGTATTGTAAATCTTATAGGCTTATATCTAGCCCACCAAAATTATATCCATCTACTATCCCTACATCAATAACATCCCTCCTTTATGTAAGTGAAATTGTATAAAAATGTGTCTAACTATGCTTGATAATCTTAGGATTAATACATGCTCCCCACTAATATCTCTCTCACAAACCTTGTAAACATATGTGGTCCTACTAGAATGTGTTATCTAACACCAAATTATCATAATACCCTATATGGATTTTATCACTCAATAACATAATCATGCACACATGATATAAAATTTTGTCATCATGTAGTCCATATATATTCTATCTTGTGTCTACTAAAAGTTAATCTCTTTATAGGGTCTTCATATAATCTTATCATATCCTAACTCGTCTATAACCCTCCTATACCAATCTAAGTCCCGTAAATATGGTCTGTCCACACATATAATAACATGCAATATGTATACAATATATTCATCCTCTAATCTCACACTCATATGATTTATTTTATTCTCTACCAAAATTTGTTTCCATGTACATACCTATAAATGTGTCGATGGCCTAAACTCTCTCCCATATGTATACACCACATGGTGTAAATATCTATACAAATGTTTTAATACATAGGGACCCCATTTAAATTTATCACCTATCTCCTTCATATTTACAATCACATGCAAGAGTATAATGGTCCATAGTTTCCCACTCTTTTAAATAAGTATAATTTAGCTAAAAATGACCATGAGTACAATATTCAATATATTTTTCTCTAGGTCAATACATGTATCAATGTCAACCCTTTCTCTGATGACCAAGATTACATCCTCTCCAAAATATTATATAATGTAACAACATGTGATCCTTGACCCTAATACACCATTTGACCCCATATTAAGATCCTCCATACATCCTCTAGTGTAATAGTCATCTCACCCATAAAAAGGAAAAATGCACCAGTTTTGCTATGTCATCTATCTAGTAGCATTATCATTAGTCACCTATCTACTTGAATCTCTAGAATTTTGGTCATATAAGATAGTCTTGTATCCTTTATTACCCTAAACTCATACTCTCTAAAATTTTCAGTTTGTGCTAGTGCTCTATACCTCCACTCCTATGTGGCCAAAATTGGTAATACCTCCTACACATAAGCATATTATAATAATTTTAATCCTAAATTAATCTATCCTTCAAAAATACCTCAAAAAAATTTCACCCTACCCAACCAATCATGCCAATTTACTAACTAAACATACTCCTTATCTCTCATAAATAATTCACTACCATATTTGATGATTTCACTATAGAAATTAATGATTTCATTGTTATAGTAAATGAATTCACTATTCACCCTCTACAACTTAACCCTAAAAAATTCACTACTATAATTGATGATTTCACTATAGGAATTAATGATTTCATTACTGTAGTCAACAAATTTTTTACCCTTATTTTATAATTCTACCCAAATAATTTTGATACAACATATAATTATTTCTCTATAGCATGTAATGACTTTAATTTTCACTTCAATGAATTTATTGCATTCACTTCCAAATATGTTAATGGGAAAATTGTGAAATCATTCACCTTAAATTTACTACATAATAAATTCCTTAAAAAATTTTATGTAAAACATGAAACTATACTTACCAAGTGCCCACTCCACTCTATCCTCTGGTATCTCCTCACCTACTTTTTCTGATGTTGGTGCACATGAATATGATCCATTCTTCTCTACAACCTCAGATAAAATTCACTCAAAATCACTCTAAAAATCAATCACAAAGAAAATCAATCTACATATATTATTTTCAAATTCCCTTTACCCCTTTATATAGTGTGTACAATTATTCAAATATTTCCCCCCATCCCATTCTTTTCAAAAATTTCACTCATTATACACTAATTTTTAAAATCCAACCATTGATTGAGTTCCACAAATATTTATCTTTACTTACAATTATTGATCTTGTAAACTTTTATAAAAATATTAGGAAATTTACATTTTTCATTTTCTAACCTATATCTTATCATCATCCAGATATATCATTTACTCATCTTATCATATGAACCTTGAGTCCTAAGCACCATCCAAGTATGTAGTTGATAAATGAGATATATTATTTCTCAAACATATTCTCTAGTTTTTAACAACTAGGGGAAAATCCTTTTACATATTTTCATCTTAAAAGTGGGGATCAGTTTTGATGATTTAACTTAATTGTGACTTTTACTATAACCACTTTATTATCTTCCTTCATTCAATTTTATCATTCATCAAATTTATACACAAACACTCAAGGGGGTATCATTAGATTCATTTTCATTTATATAGGAAACTTTTTCTCCACAATAATCAATGCTCTACTTTGTCTATTATTCTTTAAAATGGTAGTGCTTCACAAAACCATTTCAAATGGGGTACAATGTACACACCTAAATTTCATCATTTAGTGTCAAAATTAAATTTGACATGCTAACCCT